>JAHQZX020003009.1:0-40220 GCA_019804575.2 Pseudotulostoma volvatum | reverse complement strand
AAAGATGTGTTGTTTGATTTTGGTTTTTGCGAAGCGTGACACTTGCTTCCGTGACAACTTGGTTCCGCGTGACACTTACGATTATCCGTGGAATTCTGCCGTTCTTTTCAATAAGTTAAGCCCAAAAGAGTCTAGGCGTACGGGTGCCTCTAATTTCTTCTCACTCTTGGATCATCACCGCAAAACCATTACGCCACAGAAGCGTACGGCTACGGCCGTCACTGATACTGGCCAACACTTCTGTCGTGCCTACCGCCCATCGATGACTTCCTGGAAGGCCACAGCCAGACTTGGAAGTCATGTAATGAATGCAGAGGTCAAGCCCAACAACGACGATCCGCCCAGCCCTCCTTCGTTGGGGTGACAAGACGACCAACCGGTTGGTCACTCGGTGCCACGATTGCTGTGTATGTATATGTCCCTTTTTAATTAACATCCATAGTCGCTGAGTACCTTTTAGCTTCCGCGCCCAAGCCCGTCGTCTGGCAGCCGAAGATGCTGGGCCACGGTGGTGTCAGGTGCTATGTGAGAGAAGCGAAAGAAGATGGAATTCTGTGCTATCACTAAGAATTCCTGGTACAAAAGAGAGAAAGAGAGAAAAGGAAAAAGAAGGGTGCAACTCTACGAATGATGTGGGCGCGTGCCAGGTTGGGGTCACGTGACTCTTAAGTCGGGCTTAGGGCCCTGACATGCTATGCCTGCTACTCCAATCCCAACCGCCGCACCTGTGACTCACACTCCGCTCGCCCAAAACGAGATTCTCCGGCGTTGTTGTATATGTAAGGAAGACTTGCCGGAGAATGTTTTCGTCGGGCTGACGGGGCGGATGATTATCCCCTCATTTTACATCTCTACGGCGACTGATTGCCCTTTAGCTTCGTGCCCAACAGCTTCGTCGCGCAGGTGGAGACCAGGATCGAGATGGGGAGGAGGGAGATAGGGAACGACATCGGGATGGTCGCACCTCGCACTCCCAGTTCAGGATTTCCCTGACCCTAGACGAGTCTCTCTACATGCGAGGTCAAGACTCAGACGCAATTGGGTCATCGACTTGCCACCACCGATTTGACCATTTGGGATGAGGTACCCATGCAGCACCGCTTCGCCCTAGAAGCGGTTCATCGGCTCCTCTGTGACCTTGCCAGAACGACAACAACCTCCTTGGTGGTATCCCTGTGTCCCTGGGGGGTGATTTCGCCCAGGTCTTACCCATCGCCAAGCATAGCAACCGCGCTCACACCGTCGCTGCCTCCCTGCGCTGATCCTTGATATAGCACAGGCTTGAAGTGATGACTTTGAGGCAGAATATGCGCTTGCAAGGCGCTGGGTTGAACGCCGGGTGGCCGACCAATCTTTCGTATGACCTACGAATGAATGGACCTGTCAACTTACCTCCGTACATCCGCCGTGCTTCTACTACGGGGGAATTGTGCGAACAGGTTTACCCAGCCGCCCACTTAGCCAATGCCTCCCGGGACCGGGACCTAAACTTTTTCGCCCGGTTCTATCCCGGCACTTCGCAATGGTCGGCCTCCCTTCGGCGTGCCCGTCATGCTGTTACGTAACCTGCGTCCCCAGTGCGGTCTTTGCAACGGTACACGGTTGGTGGTAACGAAGCTGCGACGGCACCCATTGAGGCCGTCGTTTGCGCTGGTGATTACAGGGGGACCTGACATCTGATTCCACGATCTCTCCGTTCACCCCGGACAGTGGCCTCCCGCCCACCACCAGTTCCCATCCGGCTGTGTTTTGCCATGACCGTTAACAAGTCCCAGGGACAATTCTTAGGGATTGTGGTTATCGACTTACAATCCTCCCCCTTCTCCTGTGGTTAATTGTATGTCGCTCTCTCTCTCGGTGCTTAGCAGCGGACAGTCTAACCGTATTACTCCCTGAGGAGGTCGAGACTACTCCTAATATGAGGTTTTGGAAGGGTTGCAAGTCGAAACCCGGGAGGTCGGCATCGGTGACTTTGTCTTTTTCTTTTTTTTGCCTGTTGTATGTATCTATACCCAGAGAAATGTTAAGTTCTAGCGGTTTATATTCTGCGGTATCGAATCCCATCCTATGTAGAGTTTAGAATTGGGGGTTGAGACCCAATTGAAGAATTTGATGGTTTTGAGCCTGAGGCAAAAAGCGGGAGCTTTATAAAGGCCCCGGCGGACCCATTCGTCCCTTACTTGTGGCTGGTTGGTGGTACATCCGAGACTGCCCCACATAGTCACAAATCCCCACTCCAAACTTCGCTCTGCATGACAAGTTAGAAGTACTGAATACAATAATAACGACCGATAAGGAAACGGTCATATGCACATTCTTTTTTTATTAGTACTAATGGGATGGGTTGATATATTTCATATTTCATGTAAGTAAGTACCTTATTAAGTACCGAGCACTGATCGTCAGCAACATTTAACATTTAACCTATACCTTTCCCATCATGGAGATCTTATCTGTAGAGACTGACTAGTACATACATGATATCTTATCTTATGTATATCTTGTATCTTCAATCAATTGGCCTAACCTGTCCTTGATACCGTCACTATCATTAGTGCTGATTATTTATTATATTGTTACTGCTCCTTTCCATATCATCGGGCTGTCTAACTATGTAGTATGAGACAAGAGATTAAGGACTCAAACGTCATGGTCGCCTCCAGGAACCCCGCATATGCAGAAGAAAGTGCAGAAGTAGAGGTTCTATACGCGAATCTTGAGAAACTCGAAGTTCTCACCAGAAAGATCCAAAGCTCCTTGGGCCGCTTAGAGACCAGTGGGAAAGTTGTGAAGGATGCCATTGGTCCCATATACAGCAACACCCAATCTCTCCAGGTTATTAACAGTAACATCGACAAGGTGAATGAAGCCATTGACAAGCTCCGACAGCCCCTTGATGCGAGGGCTCGTGAGGAGGGCATCATCCGTGCCGGGTAAGATGCTTCACTTCTCTCTCCTCACTCTTGTTGCTGATGAACAGGCAGACCGAAAAGCGCGGGCCTCCTGCAGTATCTAGCATCATTAAAGCGGGTCGAAAAGGCGCTTTCCGAATTGAATGCAACAAATCTACGATCGAACCAGCAAGCCATTGCTGAGTTTAGCATGCTACTCGCTGTAGGAAGCGGAAAGCTCCACGAGCTCTTCCGTTCCATGCTACAGCAGGGCGGTATTCCCATAGAGCCTCTCCACTATCTCACAAAACGTGAGTTGTTATTCCAAAGACCAGTGGTCGCCGCAGTCACTTACTAATTGTCTCGTCGAAGAACTTTCATTCCCAACCATTCCTGAGGCAACGGTCTCCCAGCTTGGGCCTATATGCTCTGCTATCGGCACTGCTGCTATCCCTGACCCGCAGCGTGGTCAAGCAGAGGATACCGCAATCACTATCTATGCCGAAGTCCGCTCACCATACATTATGACTAGTTTGCAGAATTTGGCAATTGCCTCCGTCAATACTGCCAAACGACGACCCACGGAGGGTCCATACAAACAGGGAACAAACGGCATTGGAATCTATTCGAATGCATTGGAACGTTTCATCGATGCGGAGTATGAGACTATCGTGAAGATATTCACGGGTGGTCAGCAGGGACGAGCGCTACAGGCTACATGTCGTGCTGCTCTAGCTGATTATTCCAAGACGCTACGGGAACTCAATCAATACATCAAGGCTAATTTCATAACTGATTGTTTTCTCGCATTTGAGATCATTGAGATCGTCACTGAAATGTCCTACCGTGTGGACTCAAAAACGGGAGAACTAAAAAGCCTACTCATAGAGGCTCTTCGGCCCGTTCGAGAAACCGCCAAGTCGTCGCTCTCTGAATTGCTTGAGGAGACGAGACGCAAAGCTGCAAATATCCCCGTTCTCCCGCCAGATGGTGGTTCTGTGCCATTGGTGCATGAGGTCATGAGCTCACTCGCTACCTTAACTGGTTATTCGGGCCCCTTAACGTCCATTCTCACCTCCCTAGGCGATGGCAACTGGCGCTTGGCATCCAACGTATCAACCACCGCTCCACTAGACGTTAGCCCAGACAGCTCAACGCTTTTATCACACTTCATCCTCGACATGATAGAGACGCTCATCAACTCACTTGAAGCGCGAGGTCGCTCTTTTCACCGCTTCAAATCTCATTTAGGTGTTTTCATGTCAAATTCAATCTGTATTGTTGATCGCAGCATTCGCCAGAGCCCGGAACTGTCTCGTTACCTCTCCAGCCCTAGTGACATGGCGCGGATAGATGCACTGCGTAAGCGGAGCACATCAATATATTTAGACGCATGGCGTGAAACCTCGCAACACCTTCTTGATGTTCAATATACTTCCCGAGGTAGCGGAGGCTCTGCACGTCCCACGTCAGGAGGTCCGGTTGACTCAGTTGCAATAATAAAATCGCTCTCCTCACGAGATAAGGATACGATCAAAGAAAAATTTAAATCCTTTAATGCGAACTTTGAAGAACTGGTCGTGCGGCACAGGGCTCTCTACATGGAGCGTGAGGTCCGTGGCACTCTGGCACGCGAAGTCCAGGCCGTCATTGAGCCACTTTATGCACGCTTTTGGGATCGCTATCACGAAATCGACAAGGGTAGAGGCAAGTATGTCAAGTACGACAAGGGATCATTGTCTGCGCAGCTGTCGTCACTGACTTGAGAATACTACCGCTATTCCTTTTCTCTTTTTTCCCCCATGTATGTGATTACGTGGATTGATAGTCGGGAGGAGTATGACGTTCATATGGGAAGAAGTTCTTTCTATATCAATATATTTATTTCTTAATACGGTCAAGCCGCAGCCTTGAAATTTTTTTACCTCACTTATTTCAACGCAATTACTGCGTTGTGAATGACGATGTAGATTGTGTTCGGTGACATTCTCAAAGAATCAGAACGATCTTTTCAATCCTCACCTAGATTAATTGGGTATTTACATGAAAATATTGATATGATACAAAAATCGAGGTCTTATTTGTCAGCGGACAGGTCCCTGAGAATCACAGCCATCCTGTACTTAGAGATGTTTAATATCCCATACAAGTAGGTTAACTATATAATGTATATTATGTATATTATACGATACCCCCTTCATACGTGTTGTATGGGATAAGATCGCTAAGCTAGTCTCGGCTAGTGATCGGCCAAAGCAGATAGTTACTTGAACGTATACTAAACTATCTTTAACTAGTAATTAACATTCCAATATCCTATTAATATTCATGCTCCCAGACTTCATAGTAATCCAGTTGTCGCATAGGCGACATAAACTTCCGAGTAAATAACAGGTGGCCAAGGAGGACACAGGGACAAGATTTCGGAGATGTTTCGTACACCAAATCCCATATGAACTTGCCTGTAGTGTGTGATAAGGGTATGCTGAGGAACATAAAATACTAGTATTACAAGAAGATAGTACCATGAGAATATCTCAATGGGGGGGTTTTCACCCGGTAAGTATCTATCCATGAAGGATCTTGCATGGTTTTCCCACCAGAGCATACCGGGTGGTGGAAGGCCAGAGCGGTGTACAAATCAATATATATATATATATATATATATATGTGATGGATGTAGCTTAGAACCTGGCATTAAACTGAGAGAAACGAGAAGGAACAAACGCGAACAAAGACGAAAGAGCCATTTATTTTGTTTTGTCTTTTCTGTTTGCGGCTTTGGCTACTAATTCCCATATCTCATGTTCACGGCTTATTGGCTGAGACAGCTGAAACCTTGATTTAAGAAAAGGCACCATGTGGGATAGATACACAGAATCCTAATCGTGTTGCCCTGCTTAAGCTAGCAATTACCTATAAGAGGAATAGAGACCTCTGAGACACTGCGCTGGAAATGAAAACATGGAGGAACCGCAGGTCAGGAATCATTAAATGAAGCCTTTTGGATATCCCTTTTTTAGCTCTTTCATATCAGCGGCAGCTACTATTACTGTTGCTGATGGACCTGCAATGGGTAGAGATTCTGTTTGGGATTCTCGTCTAGGCTGACCCATTGGTCCCTGAGAACCCTGCCAAACTTCGGGGGTATTGGCTAAGGATTCCATTGCAGGTCCGATATACTGGCGCTTCATATCTCTCATCGCTACCACATAAGCCTCGTAATTCTCGATGACGCGGTTTAAGGTATCCCACACAGCGATGAGCGCTCGGGATAGTTCCAGTTTCTCCGTGTTCAGTTCGTCTTTTGCTATGGTCTGTCTGTTTCGTATATTCAAGAACGTATTGTAGATATATGTGTCGTAGAACTCCAGAAACAGGGAGAGAAGACGCTGTTCCAGTGGGCGAGGCTTTCTGAGGTGGCTATATATTACCAGATGGTCGTTGTTAGGTTATGACCAGATGTTTCATACCGAGAGTATGAAGCTTGAAGGGCCCGACTCACTTTATCACAACTTGTGCCATACGACAGAACGTCACATATGGAGACGCACTTGTATCCCGCGCTAGGACTGACAGCATATACGCGACGTGATTCGCAGCGTCAATTTGTTCCTGAAGCCGCTGGTCAACTTTCGCGAGGTATCTGACAATCTCCACAGAGAGCTGTCTTGCAGCAACCGCATCGTTCCCTGCAAGAAACAGTTTAACTTCATTTGGCGCCGCAGGTGCATAAAAGAGTAGAACATTCATGGAAAGAATCATGTTTGCCATTGCGGTGAATCGCTCCCTAATTTTTGGCTTCAGTTCCGGATCGGAAAGCAATTGGTGAAGTTCATCGAGTATCCTTGGCAGATTCTCATTGCCTAACTCTTCAATCGTGGTCCCTGGGTCAGTTCTTGCATCATCTTCCCAGTGCTTCTCCGACTCCCCGTTGCTGGTCTCGGGCGACGTTGGTCTGTGTTCGTTCCAGGCCCCCGAAGGCGTGTTGCCTATATACATTGGAAGAGAAATAATGCTGGCATCGATGTCCCTGAAGCGAATAACCTCTTCGACAACTTTTGCTATTGCCGAGTTATAAGCTTCTTCTTGTTGCTTGTCAACAAGGTCTATGCGCCCGTCACTTTCATCGAAATACCTGCAAGACTCGTAGTAATCTGGGAAAGGCTCACACTCTGGAACAGCGTCTTCGTGAATGCTGACGTTGGAGAAAGATGACTCGATCCCTATGATCGGCCCAGTGATCCCTTCCGCACTAGGGTCGAGTTTGTTAGAGTGATTGCCTACAGCTGGAGGCGTGATACACTCGAGCGCAGAGGATTCAACTGCCATATTGCAAGTTGGTTGTGAATCTAAATTTTGGTTCAACTTTCAAAATATTATTTATCTTGACAACTGAGAAGCATCTTAAAGATAGATGTATTCGTTGATTGTGTGAACTTGAGGTGTGTGTCAGCCAAAGTGAGAGTGAAAGTTTACCTTTCATTGTGCACATGAGATGTCATGGCAATTGATTGTAGGAGTGACGTGGCTAATGAGTGAAGACTTCAATGACACTTTCACTGCCAAGCTCATATAAGAATCCCCCTTTACTAAGTTAAGTCTCAGCTGACTTCATGTATTCACAGATGGAGAGTAGTCTTCCCGAACGAATATGGAGGCAATGGAACCGTGAGTGATGGCTTATATTTTCACATTGTAAGACTATTTCACATCTTACCAGGTCCAAAACACAAAAAGGATGTGCCGCCACTTGATTCAGACATATCCATTGAAGGTTGGGTTCTCTAGGCTCCATTCCTCTGTCATTGAGCATGCCGAATAATCAAATCAAAGTATGCGGTTCCTCCCACCTCTCAGATCAAGCCGTTACCCAAAGCAAAACAAGACTGGGAGAAACAGAACGTTTCAGGCTAATCGATGTTCTAGCTTCTGAGCTGAGAGCTGAGAGCTATCAAGGGAGCTGATTTATCTGCGCACATTGACTGATTGGCACGTCATTGGGAGGAGCGTGACAACTCAAAGTTGTGCGGAGGCTGGACAACTAGGAAACAACGCTGACGTGAAATTCAATGTCAGACCGCAGGATACGGATGTACAAGAGTCAATACTACAGATCTGACTGTAGGTAACACATTAATCATCTTTTTCAGAACGGCCTTTATCAGAGGTAGGCGAGGATAACCCTTCATCCTCTTGGTCATCGTCGGCTAATGGAACATCCATGACACGTTCACCAGCTTTTTCCAACACGCGCCGAGTCCATGCCCTAACACCTTTATAAATGCCCTGTATAGTGTTAGTGACCATGTATATTGACGTCCAAAGGTACAATACTCACCCATAGGAAACTGCACACTCCTATGAGCACTACAATCCAACTAATCGAGGCCAACCGACTCCTCCCCGTCGCTCTACCACCGCTACTCACGAGGCCAGAGCTACGAAGATTCCACCAGTGCCAAGGCGACAGCGCCAAAAGTGCCTTCATAAACGACAGGACTCCCAAGGATGCAAGGCCTTTGACAAAGTGCTCGGACCAGGTCGTCCTCTCGCGCCCGGGATATTTATCAATAATTGGGTTAGGCTCCCAAAACTCGGATGCGAATATTGTTTCCATAGGGTCGATATAAAGATTAATGATCGGGTCTGCAATGAAACCGAGCAAAAATATGGTAAATAGTAAGATCATCAGCGTGAGACCAATTTGGGTCGCACTACTGCTGATCCAGCGAGCCCATGTCATCCGCTCCAACCGATACTGAAATCTGCAGGTCGGACACTCCCAGTAATTTCTCTTTCCATACTCTGGATCGGTATGCCGCCAGGTACGCAAACACCCTTCGTGTACATATCTTGAAGATCCCTTGCACTTACATGGTCGTAGAAGACGGCCAAGTTCAGGATCAGATGACTCGTATATGACTTGTGGTGGTGGCTGTAGGAAACTCGGAAGATGTTCGGAGGGCGGTTGAAAAGTCGGAGGCACAGATTCAAGGCAAATGCGACATACTCTAGGAGGATAATGTTTCCTAGAGCTATTTGGCGCGGATTCAGTAGAGTCAGTCGCTTCATAGGGAATATGAGCATCTCTTAGCTCAGAAGGGCCCTGAGAAGTGGACGCATCCCCTGGCCAGTGCCACGAGGGCTCCACCTGTGGGCTAGAAAAGCTCATATCACAAAGCGTGTTATATATATATATATATATATATGTATATGGACACAAACAGATCAAGTAGAACTTATTTCATGATAGTATTTTGCCTTTAGTTCTATCTGTCGCCCATAAAGCGCTGACATGGCTGGCCGACTCTGCAATGAACGAAGAATACTTGGCCTGACGGTCGAGCGTCGTTTGTCCGAAGTCCGACTCCGGCTCATTTGACCTTAGCCTAATTCAGCATAGCTCCGGAGTCACATGAAGCAGCTGAGATGCTGAGTAATATATTGGCTGTTTTCACCGCCAGCCGCGTCTTGGCACCGTATCAACTCTAGGCGCTGCTCAAATCTCCAGGTACCGATTTTAATTCCAATTCTCCACGGAAGCACTAAACATCTAATTTCGTATACGTTTCCTAAGTTAACGATTTGAGTGGGCTCATGGCGGATCGCTACTCCTTTTCCCTTACCACATTCTCCCCCAGGTTGGTGCTACCGTAAAAAAGCAATTTAAGGCATAGCTTGCTAATAATGAATTACAGTGGGAAGCTGGTTCAGATCGGTACATGGGATCAAAAGTACTATGTTGTTTGTCACCCTGTTAACTATTCTAGAATATGCCTTGAACGCCGTAAATCAAGGTGTGACTGCTCTGGGTATCAAAGGTGAGAAGATACCTCATTATATAACATTTTTCCATGCCTCACCTAACTTGCCTTGAACTGCTTTTAGCTACAAATGGGGTCGTTCTTGCAACCGAAAAGAAATCCTCCTCCCCTCTCATTGACCCGCCTTCTCTTTCCAAAGTCTCTCTCATCACACCAGATATTGGCATGGTCTACGCGGGTATGGGCCCAGACTACCGCGTCCTTGTTGATAAGGCACGCAAGGTCTCTCACACCGGATATAAGCGCATTTACAATGAATACCCACCCACCAGGATATTGGTCCAGGATGTTGCCCGTGTCGTTCAGGAAGCGACTCAATCTGGTGGTGTTCGGCCGTATGGAGTTAGTTTGTTGATCGCTGGCTGGGATGATGGTGTCGAACCGGAACCCGATGAATCAAAACATTCAGAGTCGGAATCTGAGACAAGGAAAGTAACGGGTAAGACTGGCGGTATTCTCAAGGGAGGACCTAGTCTGTATCAAGTTGATCCAAGTGGGAGCTATTTCCCTTGGAAAGCAACAGCGATTGGGAAAAGTGCTACAAGTGCGAAAACTTTTCTTGAGAAGCGCTATACAGAGGGCTTGGAGCTAGAAGATGCAATTCACATTGCCCTCCTCACGTTGAAAGAGACCATTGAGGGGGAAATGAATGGAGAAACTATCGAAATCGGTAAGTTCAACTCCGCCTGCTCACGGTCTTCAAGTTGTCGAGATTTTTTCTAAGAATCAGTTAGGGATTGTTGGAGCCCCAGCAGACCATTTGTTGGGATTTGAAGGCGTTGAAGGCGCTAGAGGCCCTAGATTTAGGAAGTTGACCAAAGCAGAGATTGAAGACTATCTCAGTAATCTATGATTAATGAATCCTACTATCTATCCAAGTCTCCAAGTCTTGTATTATTTATTTTGGTGTAAGAAAGTTGAGATTAATAATTGGGAATAAACCAAATAGACATGATTTAATTTGGCTGATAATTTCAGCAGTGACCCGATAATCGATTGAAATGATGGGAAAGGAAATCTTGACATAGGAAGGAAAGAAAGAGAAGGAAGAATCTTCTCATGGGCTTTAAGAAAATGGGAGCCCTCGGCTAACCCTAACTAGGAGCCGGGCTCCAACATGAAATACTGACCAAATTTCTCAGTCAAGGAACATGACAGGCTGACATGTTGAATGTATGTACATACATACTTGAGAATCCAAAAAAGAAAAAAACCATTGAAAACAAACTGTGATTCCTAGCAATGACGCGGCTGAGGTAAACCAGCTTTGTCTTTTTTATGTGTCTTCTCATGCCATAGGCCAGCAATGCAATCACCCAGTGTCTCAGCACATAGCTAACGTCTTGCTGAGATCAAGTTACCCTATTTTAACTCGTCCTCCTCCCATGTCTAGTCCCCACAGTGACGGCGATTACTATGGGCTTTCGTGGCTTCCTGACACTTGCGATTCCACACCGAGCCGGGTGCATTCATTCAGTGGGAGGGCATCATAATAATAGGTTACGGTTAATACTACTGACGGTGTATAGTAATGCAAATGGACTAGATATAAATAAATAAATAAGCCAATAATTCAAAAATCCCCACATTGCATCGACGCAACATCCCCGGACACTAAAAATGTAACGGATAATGATGGATATGTCCCATAACTATTGCGATTAACTTATAGAGGCATCCGGTCGATGACGGAAGCACAGTTTCGAAAATTTTTAGAAATGAATCAACTGGATACTATACATACGTACGCCGAAATTGGGGGCTATACAGAATTGTGGGAGAGGGGAATTTGGAACAGAAGTATGCTTAAAATTGATTCCGAATACTACTGTTATTATAAATAGTACTATGGTGCTGGAATCCTGTAGCCAACATGTCGGAACACAAAAATTGCATCGTATCTACCTCACCACAACACTTAAATTTAAGTAAAAAAAAGCACAGCGTTAAAGACAGATGGCTAATCTACAGTGTGGAGCTTTTTTTTAAAAAAATAACTCATCGTATTGCAAGGTAGACTGGGTTTACCGAGCCGTAATTTTGGGGTCTTCCGGACTTTGACATGGCAATCACGTGACAATGAGTAATATTCACCGCCTTCATGGTAGGATATTAGCTAATCTTATTTGGGTTAGTGTACACACATTCAAAAGCCATACAGTCCTGATAAACATCTCTGTCACAGAATTCAGGCTAGCTCATTTCTTATTGTAATCTTTCAAGTTCCAAGCGGCTAAGATGCCTCCGGTCAATAAACGGAGACGACGTTTGGTCTCGATTGGCCGACCCGATCCGTCATAGCGCTCAAAGTCATCTCTAAGGGCAATCAAGCACCTTCTGAAGTGAAGGAATTTCAGGCCTCCTTGGAGAATGGCCAAGCTGTGGCCTCTCTAAGTGAATGTCTAGAAGATCAAGCTATCGCGACCCCATATGAAAATAGAGATAACACTGACGATCTGGACGAGGAGGTGAATGAAAGCGGCGACTCTAGTGTCCTAAGCGATTCTGGAGATGAGGTAACTTTGCCCATCTATCATATGTCATTCAAAAACTTTGTATATTAACTACTTAACGGTTGCTACTACTCTACTATTCACTGGAAGAAGAATAGCCATAAACGTCTGCGAGGTATGTGGGGGAATGGTTCCAGGTCAACAGAAGCAAAAGCCTGTTGAGCCCAGAATTAATTGAAGGTGGCAGCCTCACAATCATATAATATCGTATCCATGTTTCAACGCCAACGAGAATTAGAGTTCGGGGCCGAAGAAACTGAGCACCATGCAAAGTTGACATTGAGCACGGTTATCAGAGCTGGTTCTCCGCCACCAACTGACCTCGATAAGCTCTACAGAACCGGCTTAACAGGCTTATGCAACTTCCCACGGAGCAGCAGGGTTCGTTATTAATCCTGAAAGCGTTTTCTATTTTCGGCATATGATGGTGAAGAATTTCCTTTGGCTACATCTAAGATGTGACCAATTCTCAGGCAAGACGAAACAAGACCTTGCTCAAGTCACCGCCAACTCGTTCAACTGCGGCAGCCATACAGGTCGTATGATTATCAAGTGACTAATAGCAGACTCCACTTTCAAACGATACCTACAACTAAGCTGGCCGCAACAAACACACTTTCAGTTGGGCGGATGATGAGGATGTGATGTTTAGCGTTCGTAACTCCATTCCGGGACAGGGCGACAGTAAGTAGATAATGGCGTATGACAGGCTGTTTACTAATATGGAATAGAGTTGGAATTTGTTTCGCAGTACCTTGGGGAGAATCGCCTGGAAGCGCAGCAGGAGGAAGCTACACCAGAAGAAATAGATCGATCTTTCTTATCGGAAGAAAAGTGGAATTCAATCTTGGATAGCCTGGAATTGGCTCAATAAACTCAATTATAACTGGCAAGGAATTAAGAAGGGTGTTTTTATGGGTGGTCATGAACGTGCTGAAGTGATAGCTGATAAAGATTTCGAGCTATATCTTGTGGGGTTCGACGATTGTGGCCGGATTCTGGAAAAGACATGCCCCAATGATCGTCAGGTTAATAGTCTAAAACGAAGACCTACTATCCCAATAACCCATGCGAAGAGTTTTTTCTTTTCTCTGCAAATGATAGCAGAAGGCAAGCATGGGTTAAAGAGTCTAGCGCCTTCCTTAGACCAAGGGGGAAGGTGCAAGGGCCTATGGTATCGGACTTCCTTTCTACCCTGGAGCTGGTTAAACCTTCTCTAACTTTCGGAAGAGAAATTGACGGAAGCAAAAGCGACAGGAATCCTATTGGAAGCGGTCGATCTTTTTGAATATGGTAAACGAGATGGTTACTGGGATGGCGCTTGTCTGCTAAAACAGATAACTAAGAAAGCTTTGCTAATTGCCGAATTCCTCTACTCTACATATGACCTAGTGTTCTTGTTTGACAACGCCACTAGCCATTCTATCTACGCCGATAATGTTTTAAGAATCTCCAGTATGTGCAAGAGCGATGGTAAGTAGCAAGGGTTCCTTCGTCCTGGCTGGTATCACGATCCGGCATCGGGTGCTATCGTATAGCAACCGATGTGGACTTGGGAGCCGGATCCCTCTGGGGCGATGAGACGAGTGCAGAAGGGGATTCAGACCGTCCTCAAGGAGCGAGGGCCGTGGCCTGTTTACCACTCTACATAGCTAATGTATCGACCACGTGTGGGACACAGCTATAGGAGTGGCACTGAAGAAACTCGTGTGAGTGGTGTCAACTCCGTGGCCTTCTCGCTGGACGGCAAACGGCCGGCACCGGGCTCACGCGACGAGACGCTACGGGAGCGATGTTCCAGAGCTCGAGGACCACTTAGACCGGGTTTGCGCCATAGCCTTCTCGTCGGACGGCAAGCAGCTGGCACCGGCATCTAGGACGAGATAGTCCGGCTGTGGGCTCGGTCACGGGAGCAGCGCTGCACACGTTCTTTCTTTTCGAACATCACCTATTTCTCATGGTTTTTTTGTAACAGGGGATTGGGTTTCTCAGGGTGCGCTTCCCCCAGATTATTTGGCTACGGCTGTACGTTGTGGAAAGGTTGCTCTAGGATATGTATCTGGCCGCATATTAATCTTAGAGTTCGCTTTTTGAGTGTGATTGCATCTTCTCCAATAAAATATGCACTTTCAAGTGAGAAATATAAAGACTTCAAAACCTATAAGCTGTTCAGCTCCCCACAGGCGCTCTATTACTTTAAGCGGTAGCAAGGGAAATCGGGGGGTGGTGATTATGTATTTACAAGGAACAAACTTGATGCGGGGGGTTGTGGTAGCTGGTCTAAGGAGACCTCCCCCGCCCTATAAGGCTCCTATAAGATCTCATATCATAGCACGGCATGATATGATCATAGATAGCATAGTCATGTGCATGCATCGTTTTTGATTTATTTCCTTCAAAATGCTACTCCATGCAGTGTGATCTCGTTCGTATATTATTTCATTCATCTCCTCCGATGCTGCACTTTGACAATGCCTCCCTTCCCACTTCTCCCTCGGGTTGCCGTCCCCCTCCGTTTCTCGATACGGCTTGCTTTCTCGCTGGGTGTTGCTGATGATGGTGATGGGAATGCAGATCCGCGCGCTTTCGGAACACCTAGTCCTCTTCGTCTGTTCGTGATTCCTTTCCTGTGAGCCGCCTGGTCACCTGACTTCGGCGATGTTTGAGACTTTTTGACATCTTCCCCATCAAGATCCATGCCGTCATTTGCCTCACCGTCCCCGTTTTTACCATCCTTTTCTTTCCCCTTCTTGTTCGAGAACTTTAATCGCCCCTTCTGACCGCGGCGGATGGCGCTCGGGCTAGTGACCGCTGCTAGATAAGCGTTAATGCCATTTCCCCCCGCCTGCTGCTCCGTGTTATCGTTGCTCATGTCCATATCCATCTTCGCTTCTTTGTCGTCAATGATCAGCTTGCCATCAGCATCGAATTTTGCGGACCGTTTCTTCTTCGTCCCCGGACCAGTGTTGAGGAAGCGCACGCTCGGCTTTATAGTCGAGATACTGGCAAGCGCGTCTGGGCCGAGCAAGTCGAGAGGATTAGATTCCGGTGACAGTTCGCGGATATACTGCTCGCTTTTTTTGTTGCTGGTTTTCCGCTTGCCTGGCTTCTCCTGCTTCCTCGAAGAAGCATGTCTTTCCTTGTCAATGTCAATCTCGTTTCCATCATCCGACGAGTCTTCAGACGATAGATCAGAGCCGTAGACTGCCCTATCAAACTCGTTGCTGAACACGCCACGACCCGCCTTGGCTTCTCTTTCACTTTCGTCATCATCACCGCCATCTCTCTCGTGACCCTCCTTCTTTTTTCTCTTTCTTCTCTCGCGTTCCTTTCTGATATGTACAACGAGTTTGCGGTTCTCTTCATCGACCAGCCCCTCCAGAAACGTAGAGCCGAATCTTCGAATAAGCCTATCGAAGATGCCTTTGACTTTCGCTCTAAGCCGTCCTTTGTGTTCTTTACTCCACACCATTAGGTTCGGCACTAGGGAGCCGAGACGCGGACGTAGCATGTCCTCCGGCAGACCAATGACTGCTACTTTGACAAAGCCCAAAACAGTCTTAACAATCTCACGATTATTGCTTGTCAAGAAGAGCTCAACGGCCTGCACAAGATCTGAGAGCATAGAAGAAGGCAGAAAAGTATGAAACTCAAAGAATAGACGGGAGAGCGCCGTGACAGACGCTGCAACCATATGTGGCGTACTACCAGCTAGACCAGCCGAAATCATGGTGAAAAACTCTTCAAGCGTAGCCGGCGCATCGGGGGAGTCGTTAGGCATGTGAAGCACCATATGATTTCGAATCTTCGTACCCGGAGGGTTCCGTTGCGGGTCACTTATTCTTTTCGCCATATGGACGAGCAGGTCAAAGGCAGCACTCCTGGCCTTTTCATTACTCTCCTTGCAACCGAGAACAACCTCGGAAAGCACCGAGGGGATGAAGTGAAGGTCGCAGGTCGGCAAGTATGTGATGAGTTCGTGGATAGCAAGAAGACGATCCCGTCGCGCGGGGGATGGTGTCTTGTTGGTAATGGCAAGGATTAAAGACCGAAGCTCCGAGCTGCGCTCATGAAGCGCAGTCCTGCCCGTTTCCGTCATTGCTAAGCGGGGTATCAACTTGTAGGCCTTTTTGATCAGTTGCGGATCGAAGGAAGAATCTCGATCAAGGACGACGGACGCAAGAGAAAACAAGCTTCCGTAGCCAGACCGTGGCAGGTAGATCGACATCGTGACGATAAGATCTATCAATGTATGGGAAGTGGGCGGCATCTTGTCGCCCGTTCCTTTCGCCAGGTTTCCTTGTTTGGCTGCTTCCTCTTCCGCAGGTAGTGCTGATTCAAGCATGGCAGTGACACGAGAAAATGTGTCATTGAGGTCCTACATCCAGTCAGTCATGCAGCCGATATTGATGCGAAGAGGACCGAACTCTCAACAAACCTTCTCAGGAACAATGCTCAGATATGCATTGATACATTGGAGGATATAGCCTCTGTAGTGTGGGAGGGTCTGGCTGTAGACGTTGAAGAGAACTGCTAAGAGGTTGTTTGCAAAGCTAGAAAGATAGGCAATGTTTCTCTTCGCTGCCCCCCTTGATATGCGCCGTTGCAAGATGAGATCTTCTTCGGATTCCAGACCAAGGATGGTTTGATTGGATTCAACCAGGTTCTGCAACGCTCTACAAATATCAACACGAAGCTCGGGTTGCTTATAGAGGATGTTAGACAGAAGCTCAGCGAAGCTTTGATCAAATGCCGTCTCTAGATCAAGAGGCAATACGCAATACCCCGGCAGTATAGACCATGTTTGCTGAACTAGGGTTTCGAAGATCTTCACCTCAACCGTTTTCTCCGCCGATTCGGACTCCAAAACTCTTTGGTATAGCGCCTCGCTTAGAGGTAAGAACTCAGAGCGAAAATGCCCGAGCTCAGTGTTTGACACATTATCCCTTAGAATTGGAAGTAGCCAAACCCGACCTGGTTGGCCAGTCTTCTGGTGTGCGATGTTGAGAGGTAGAATATCCAAGATTGCTGCGGGGCCCATGGCATAGGCCGCCCGACCAAGAACCTGGTCTGCCTCCTTGCCGTGAAAGGATTCATTACTCCGTAGTTCACCAACGATTTTGACAATGTCCTTCAGGTATGGAGACGATCGCCACTTAAAGGAGTCGAACATTGCTGACAAGACCTTGAACACTTCAACCCAAGCTACCTGGTACTTCACTGAAAGAAGGCTGGTCGCAGATTTAGCTAGCTTCTCTAACGTCTTTTCATCGTATATGGAAGGCTCCAGGATGATGCCGTCGGGAACACAATTAACAAGAAAAGAAATGAGGCATTCGGAAGTCGAGATCCGGATATTTCGGGATGGTGAAGCAAGAAAAGAAGAAACCAATTCAAAGAGCTCGGGTAGCTTCTCAAAAGTTTCTTGAGGTTCGGTCTGCGCGGAGACGTCATAGCCTCTCGACAGAACAGCGATCCAGGGAGGCAGGAGTTGAGAGTCATCTTGGGCTGGCTTTAGTTCCCGGATAGCCTCCAGGAGTCGAGTTAGCTTAGGCGAAGAGAAATCCTCCGCCAGTTCTTCAAATACAGCCTCGAAGACTTCAAACGCTCCCATTGTGACGTACTCGTTGCTGGATCTCGAAATATTCATGAGCAGCTCACAAAGAGGCTCAATCTTGTTACTCGGCCAACCGCTTGAAGCAGATGCGGTCGTCTTGACCAGCTGTAGGGCGTGGATAATTGCGGGTTCGGGGTGATCATCCTGACGACGGTATTGCTCATGCTTGCCCTTCTTATTCCTCGCTGCGGTGGAGATGGTCTCACTCAATGTTCGCAACGCCGTTTCCGCACACAAATCCGCGGCGGGATGATCTAGCGACGGGCTGGGCGGGGGGTTCTTTAAAACCGTGACCAACGCCTCTTGAGCCCTCCTGCGCACCTTAGGGCGGTAATCAACAGCTAAGCTTAACAGACCAGCAATCGCCCGTCGGGGTCCAATCTGGGTCTGTGGAAGAGCCCATGAAGCGTTGTCCTGGGCGATCAGCAATGATTCGAGGCAGCCAATGGAAGGTCTGAGTAATGGGGCGTCGACGTCGGGAACCGCAAGAGCCGGGGCGAGGCTGGCCAGGATCTGGGAGAATTTTGAGCGAAGAAGTGGTGTAGGGACATAGGGAGCAGTGATATCGAGAAGATACACAACGGACGTTGCGAGGTCTTTATTCACGATTCCGTGTGAGCTCGAAACGGCCTGGGTCAGAAGTGCGAGAAGAGCAGCGAGGTAAGCTGTGGGGGAGAAGTCTGCCTTTTGATCCCGTAAAGTATCTTCAACCGCCCAAAGCACGACCGCGGTCTATGTAGGAATCAGTACTGAACTAGAATATATATCAGTCAAGAGAGGGGTGAACAGATAACACGAACGTACATGTTGCTGGTTTTCGAGTTTTGGCGATTTAATCTTGTCAAATTTCTCTGCCAGGGTCGCCATTTTGTTGATCAAATTCTTTATTTTTGTTCATCTGGAGATACCATGGCTTAGGGACACCGACAGGAGAATATATATAAAAGGCGTGAAGTTGCGTTGTCACTTCGATTTCCATTCCACGGAAGAAACTTCAATGTTTATTTTTTTTGAATTTTTTTTTTCCCACCTGACCAAGTTAGAGTTTTAAAGTTTTTAGCGATAAGTCCAGGAAGTTTAGCGGGTCGCTATCGATAACCACTTTATTATAATCTTCGGGGTATCATTAGGTATCATATCGTAGGTATGTGAAGGCAAAAGGAACGATGCTTATTATAAGAGATATTTATTATTAGCCGACTATCATATAGTTGAAGATATGGTAGAATAGATATTACATATGAGGCGTTGGAGTTGAATTATCATTATCTCTATAATAGTACAGTCGGGAATACTACATAGTATTCCTTGTGCTTGCATGCCTCGATGAGACACTTAGTACATATGAGTGAAAGGTAGAAAGAGGGCTATGGCTTGTTTGATTGGCATCATTTTTCCCAGGTCGAAGCATTTCAACAATATTCTGCAACGCCTGAGACTTCCGCAGACAGGCTCTGGGAGCGCTACCTGATCAGCATCATAGTGATGACACGACGGCAAAGCCAAAGATGTGACAGATATTCCAATACTGTCAAATATCACTGCACAACCGGTGTTCCCGCTTGAGATACGGAGCTTCGGGGGCCATGATCCAGAAGGCTTTCTCCAAAGACATTTTCTTGATTCAGAGCCGATGGTCAGGCAATAAGTTGCCGGAACTTCTAGAAAAGCACCTCTCCTCTGTGCTCAGCCTCGAATCCATGAGTTTGTAGTTTGGCCCGGCGCCTCTTATCGATCATCTTCCGCTCGCTTTCCTCCTTCCTCTTCAGCTCATAAACCTCCTGAGGCGGTGCCTGTCGTAGATTGGCCGGAATGTCGTCTTCTTTGTCGAGGTCCTGAGTGTTGACCGTCACATTAGTGTCAGAACATAATTCAAGCGCCCAATGTTTTTGGCTCTGTCAACGAGCGAGGGAAAGAAGGAACCCACAATTTCACCAAGAAGCAAAACGTTCTCTCCTCGAACTAGAAACAGGCCGCGGGGGACGTCGGCGTAGAGGTTTCCGGCATAGAGCCGTTCGATCGTATCTTGGAGAACAAGGTTCGCTACAAGCCCACAGCCCATTAGATTGAAACATGCTCCTTATATTTCCGCCCCAAAGGCCCCAGAAAATGGCCGGCAGTGACTGGCCATACCGAATTGATCCCAGGTCCTCAGCACCCCAATCAACTTCCTTCCGTCACGAAGGATTAAGAGGAGTTTCTCTACATAGCGAAAGGAGCAGATTTAAGTGGGTCAGCTTCGCATTCCTCCATGCTAAACAAAGTATGATGTCTGATGCGGAGAAACCGCACGATTCCCTGAGGTAGTAGAGAACTCACTGTCGGTAAGGTCTAGCAATTGTGCCGCAGTTGTAAACATCTGGGGAGGTAGCTGTGGGAGTCTCTGCGGTGTCATCGATGCCGGTGGAGGCGGTGCGACCACATTCTGTGAAGTCTGGCTCTGATGCAGGCCCCCTATAGGATTCTCATGAAGGGAAAGCCCTTCCATTATTCAGAGCATGTAGTTGTTTGGCCGGTGTGATAAAATTCAGGCCAAGGGGAAAATAGGACACGAAGGTGGTTTCTTCACATCTGCGGTCGAAGACACGACAACGATGGCATTATCATCCTGGAGTGAATTAAAATAATATTTTTGTATGGAATAATGATGATGATGATACTAGAAGGCAGGTATCAATAAATGCGCTTGTCCGCCACTTATTACCAGTTAAGCTACAATACGCAGAGGGTACCTTTTCCTATGTAGTATTAGTGCCATCACTATCGCTTCTAGTACATAATAGGTAAAGCTGCTCCAATAGTATGAGTCATGACTCATGACAATACGGATGTCCAAGATGTATCCAACGTTTCCTTCTTACATGTATGATATCATAATAAGTACGAATGAAATTTTCATTCATCGTCCAACTCTGATACATACAAATTATTCTATAACATCCAGGTGTTATTACTATATTATGAATAGCGGTATGGCATTACTAGACACACTTATGTACCTGATAGAATACTAATGAAACGCATATGTACTCCCAACTCAAAATCTTCTTTAAAGCCCGCCAGCCCCTAATAGTAGGCGGCAATGCTATGAAAACAAGCCTATTGCAGGAGGTATCAATACACCGTCAACTAACTGATTGGAGCATATGGGGTAAAAAAAGTATCTAAACCTTCATACAAGCCAGCTAAAAGTTGCTTGTCGAAGGGAAAAAGAGAATGAAAAACATACGTATTCATACAAACTACCATTGATTAGCACTGATGTTGTGGTAGAATCACATTCGGGACATTTTGGTGGGAAATAATCAACTAAGGCCTACTGCTATTGTTATCACTAGGATCCGAAACTTTCTTGCTTATCCAACTCAAGAACAATTTTATCCAAGGGTATCACATATCGCGGGAAACTGTCCAAGATCCTCCAATGTAAACACAACTCTTTCGAATTTCCCAGGGAACAATGCCATCATCAAGAAGTTGCAAAACTAGATTGAGAGCAAAAGAAAAGAAAAAGAACGAATCTTTACGGATGCAAGCGACAAATATAGGGGAAATGAGGGAAACGCCACAGTTGTCCCGGGGTTGTCACCACTGCTCCTTCAATGATCTCCCAAGGGGAGTCTTAGGGCTATTTGAGCCAGTTGGGAGCCGCAGGAAAGCCACGGTAGAGCGCCTGAAGCGATTGCAAGGAAGCATGGTCATACGATAATATTCTGTAAAGCAGCCTAAGTGGTGAGTATAGGATCGCGAGAACACCACAGACTGAGGGGTCCGAAGAGCCTGTCTTCCCACCAAGTGTTGACAGTGAAACTCGTCAAATCATCAACTGTGGTGAGATACCATTCGGCAGGTTACTCTCCGGTCATGCGACTCTGATTCCCCGTCGCTGCTGTCGCATCCTCTGTTCACGACGAGGGTTATACTGAACGTAGAATGGTTCATCTGACGATCCAATACTAGCTCTGACCGAGTCCTGCAGTTGACGGTATGCAGGACTCGAAGGCGATGGCGGAAGCTGTATAGCCTTGTACTGGTCTTCGCTGATCACTCTCGCACGGTACAGATACTGCATGAGTTCGAAGTCGAACCGGCTCGACGCTAGGGTCTGTCCGCACTCAAAATGTCTATGGGCCACATGGTCGAGCATAGTATCCCAAGCTCTACCCTGATGAACATCAGAAAATCGGCACTGGCATAGTTGACAGCGTACACTTAAAGGCGGAGGGAAGGTTCTGAAATGACTGAGGACATGCGTTTTCCACCCTTCGATAGTGTCGAACGTCTCGTCGCAGTTAAGGACGTGGAAGAGGCACTGATAGATCGACCTTAATTGTGAATCTGATGCAACCGCAAATGATGGGATCACCAAGTTTCCGATGCTATCGTTTTCTAATAGATTATTTCCCTCGATGCTTATCATCACGCCGGTGTGTATGGATTCGGACGACGAGGGTGAGGTCGAGCCATCAGAGAGACTGGGAACCGTACTTGGTGGCATAATTCTCGCTACCTTCCCTCTACCGTCCGTTTGCCTTTTGTGCTTCCGACGGACGTGTTAGAGAGGGGGTCGATGACAGATGAAAAACGTGCCCGCTCTGTTGAAGAGCCTTCTGGCAATTAACACCAAGACGCGATGCGGGAAGTTCCTATGTAGTTAAAAAACTGGGGCCATCCGTTTAGCTCCAACATCGCCGACAGGAAAGGTTCTTTCACTAAAGTCATTAGGATTAGGGCCTGTAAACCGAAGACACAACACCTCTTACGAAAGCCGCCAAAAGCTCTATCTATTTGGGGCAGAGAGTGTGAAAGGAGAAATTCACCTTGATATCCGATGGTCCTTCCAAGGGAGGGAAGAGCGTAGCTTGGGTGGATAAGCAGATCCTTTGGCTTAGAGAGTGAATGCCTCCATACCGATGCAATACTAGACCCCCCTCAGCCAACGATTGCTTTCGACCTAGACCTCTTGAGCCTCTTAGGATAGACTACGGCGGAGATCTGCAATTCCATCCATGGCCACCATGATAAGGGAGCAAAAAGTTTTACTCTCGAGGAGCGCCAATGAGAGTGGGAGTTAGAACTAAGTGAGAGGCGGAGAATGACAAACAGCTCATCAATGCACACAGCAGTGCTACATTATTACAACGGGAGACGGGCTAACAACAGCTCGCATGCAAACCAAATGATTGCTGGCCACGTTGACGGTCTCATTATTGACAGGGGATTGTGGTGCAAATCATCATCATAGTCACCATACCCCATATACTTACTATGATAGTATATTACCTTGATTCGCTTATTACGGTAGCAGCTAGTCACCTTCTTACTTTACTAGCAGTAGTGTCATACCGTGTAGTTGCATTAGCTAGAGAGGGAGGTGGAGATGGTTCGTTTTGATAGACTATCTTATTGCATAAGAACCTGTTGGCCCTGCAGCAATCAGCTGAACGGGTGGAGTACTATGATAATTACTATAGTAAATAATATAACATGTAAACCGGAATGATGATCCCTCTAATCTATTCTTGTTCATTCAAGCTGACCTGGATGCGCAAAGCAAAACTAACATCACGAACCCACCGCGCGCTCATCCCATACCAGAAGTATCCATACTATACTGCCTTCAAGAACGTTGATTTTCCTATAATTATACTACCACCTCCCTAAATTATATCAGATCTAATTATTATTCTTTTCAATGATAAATGTCTATACTGATTGGTGGGAACCTGGGGGGAGGGATCGACCCGAACATCGAGTCGATCAAACCCTCCGATGAACAAATACCGGTAGTTAATACGACAATTTCATTGTTAGTACTAGTCTGGCGACTTTCGACAGGGGATCCTAGGATACCTTGCTGGTCTGCAGCTATGACCATCTGTTAAAAACTAAAGTTACCGATGGGAGGTTCCATCCTCCTGACCAGCAAAGTATCGTTATTATTGCCTACAATGACTAGTGGGTCATATGATACATACTAGTTGATACGGTTAATAATGTACACATCTGTACTCCGTAGTACATTAGGTGTACCATGAATCAGCAGCTTGCAAATCGAAAGCACCAACATGGCTCAAATCAAAATACCCTTCATAGGAAGGCTGATGCCCTTCTAGCTGCTGAGTAAGTGTGAAGGAATGATATATCTGGTCGGTCCTACCGGTAGCCATTGATGTATTTCAGTATACATACGCTTGCATAATCTTACAGGTAGTTGCTGTAGACAGCTGAGAACTCCACAAACGTATGCATATATCTGCATATATAGTAGGGAGAAGTATAGCTCAAAAAGGCCGCATACATCATCTACACAGATTATTAGCATCGTAGTATAGGCGAATATGCCTACACTTATCATTTACGCTACTACACATGCAGTGCGACTAGTGCCGCCAGTGCCAACCCATATCAATTCGAGCATAGATAATCCAACATGAATACGATCAATCTAAAGCTTCTACCATAATATCATACGGCTATGATATGAAGCGGCGTAGTAAGTTTGCACATGAGGCCACATTCCATAGCTACCCATATTCCCTACGCTATGATATCTGTCGTATCCCCATGGCTGTAGGTTGCACCAACTATGATTACTTTACTCCCAGTTTTAATAAGAAAACTAAGGGCGTAGATTATCCTGAAATCAATTCATCGTGATCTTTCGCATGGAATCACGTGCGTCGAGTATATTAACGCCTGTGAAAAATGTGTCGTGAATAGTCGTAAATCATTATGAATGAGAGAGGTGAGGCGAGGACAAGCCGGAGGTCTCGTATAATGTCGGCAGACATATATTTACAAAGTTAACTTATTGCTGATGCCTGTCCAATCTCTCCATTTTTGATAACCTAGTAAGCGGTTAAGAAGATGCTAACCATCGCGAGGAACTCGGCGAGGAAAATGTGACATGATTTGAGCATACAGCAGATGCCATTTGCAAGAAAAGACTTATAGTGTGTCACCCACCTCGGGGCTCCTTTGCCTCTTGAGTCCCAATTCCCTTTGCTCTAAGATATCGGCGGCCGCTGCGGCCACCCTTGCTTCGACCTCAGCCCTGTTCATCCCATCGCCGATTTCGACAATGTCCTCAGCACCTACTCGGACAGTACATATCAACTTGAGGTGTCCGCTTGGCGTGGTATCTACTACTTTCTCAGGTCTTATATCGAATGAAACTCGTGCTGAGCGCGCCAAATGATGCAAGCGGTTTCGCGGGTGAAGAAGGTCAACTTCCCCATTTAGGACGCGGCGCAAGTACGCAGAAAGCCCAATTTGGTTCAAAAACTCCTGGCATGCTTCGAGAGATCCGTCAGAGTCGATAAAAATAGCCGCTAGAATACTCTCGATGATATCGGAGAAGAATTTTGCCGCCTCAAGTTGGAGAAGGAGTATCCAGGGGTATGTCGGAGAATTTGCTAACGCCTCGTGAATTCTATCATGTAGATGATCGTATCTTCTCAATGTGGCTTGTTGAGCGACAGAAATCTCACCAGATGCGGAGTGTCGCATGAATTGCCATAGGTATACTTTTCTGATCGTCTTAGCCGTTAATATGTGAGCTCCGTCTTGCTTTACAGGCTCTTCGCGGGCCTCATCAATGTAAACGCTCATACAAAGGAAAGCGAGGAAGTCAGCGTTAACCAATGCGGTGCGCATGAGATGCATATCCTGATGGGTAATGTGCCGCGGGCAATGGAATAGTTCCTGGACGACGATATGGTCAAGTAATGCATCCCCCAAAAACTCCAATCTTTGGTACGACATAGTCTTATCTCTACTGCAAGGATGTGTTAAGGCCTCGAGCAAAAGAGATTTCTTCACAAATGTATATCCAAGCAATGCCTCGATTTGTGGTAAGAATGAGGAAATGGTTGAATCGTCGGGAGACCGCACAGAACTATTAAGTCGTCTAACACCCCGTTCCAAGGATTCCCAGCTAACCTCGGGGAGGAAGACATGGAGACATTCAATGGTCTTCCCGTTACCACCATCAGCGTATGCGGCTCCAACCAGCGCCTCAACCACATCTGCGAGCACCTTAGTAGACAACTGCCTCCCACTATCATTAGTGGACTCCGAATTAATCAGTTCCGATATATATGAGGGCCGCCATTTGAGCCCCGTAAAAGCCTGAGTTAAGATATATGCATCTAGACCAAGCTCAAGAGCGGCTCTCGAAAGTCGAGCGTTAGAAACAATCCTATCCTTGCTAAATGACAGAAGACCTTCGTGCCAAAGTGGTTTATTCGCCGTGAGGTGGATGGATGTATGAAATTTCAAAAGGCTGTCTCCAAGAAACTCGAGTCGCTGATAATTTGTCGCCTCCCTTGCAGATGAGGCACTTATGGCGGTCATCACAAGGTTTAAGTCATTAAAGTGTATCGGTGCGAGTATTGTGCAAGACAACCTCTCGGCTACTAGCAAGATTTCTATTTTATGAATAATAGATGGTATGAAAAGGGCAAACCTTGAGTACTCTGCGGGGAGCCGATTGACGGAGCATATTCGAGCAGCAACGCATTGTCTTGCAGTGTGGTGCAAGTTCCCCTTAACACCTCGAGCCACAGGATGTAGGAAGTCTGTTCGCTTAGGAAACGTGATACCTTGAATGTGAAGTTCTTCCGGTGGTTCACCAGTATCATCAGGTCCAGCGTTATCGTTCAGAAGTCGGTCGTCAACGGGCACCATCAAAATAGTATCTTCTATCATAAAAGGCCGAGAAAATCTATCCGCCCTTCGAAACATCCCTAGCTTTGGGAATTTTTTTGGGTCCTGGATATCCGGGACTTCATGAGCCATAGTGGTACCTGTCACAGATGCTAGCCAAGTCTTGTCAAGCGTGACAGACGAACCAAGCTTTGGCAGAAATAGAACAGTGAGGTCCCTGCGGTTGGCGGGGATCCGGCCCCGAAAAACCGATGAAAGCAATAAATGTGAGATGTCGGGAGCGCAATGGCTAGCCGCGGTGGGAAGGTCGTCACTGTTCGGCAGTAGCGAGACGGTTATGGTTACTTCCTCATTCCAAAATAGAATGAAATTCAATTCACAAGGCAGAGACCTAGGTAGAAGAACAGTCATTGGTGGCAAATCGTGTGCATCGTGTGAGAACTCTATGTTAGTTGGGAAAAGGGGTTCATTATCTTGTCTCATTTTTGCGATCTCTATCCAAGGATTGAAACGCGTCGCCACTTGTACAAGCCTCTCACGCTTTTCAACCGGCTCAGTAGTATTTATTTGCCCTTCACAATGCATTGGCATTAAGTTGTCGTTTACTAGTCCCGCTTTGTAAAGCGAACAGTAAGCTTGATAGGCAGCATCTCTTTTTGCCATGCGCTCAGTCATCCAAATGGAGCTTCCTTCGACTTCCCGCAGAGACGGGTCGAGGAAGCTTGGTAGAATCACCTTAGCTGCGCATAATTTATTTTCACTATCCCAGTGTACGATAAACTCCGGTCTATTCTCCGTATAGGCGCAGGAGATAGTAGCGCAGAAATGCTCTAGATAGGAGCGCGCATTTTGGTAATTAAGCAGTGCTCTAGACTTGATTAGTGAGTTGAAATGTTCACTGCGTGACTGACATACCCTGTGGAGTCGATAAGAAAGAAATCGGGACTCTCCTCAGCGACGTTTTCTTTAGCCTCAATTTCAGCCAACAAACGCATATTGTCAGAATATATCTTCCTCATTTCTTCTTCCATGCTTCTCCACTTCTCTTCACCGTCTTTTTCATTTTCTTCGAGGAAAATGACAAATTTTGACTTTTCTTTTCTGGCGCGGCCTCTTCTCTGTATAAATGACCGTAGATTTGCTGGAGGATCAAAGCAAACGACAAGATTGCATGCAGATACATCAATACCTTCTTCAAGAACCGATGTTGCAACAAGAAGATTTTTGGTTCCAATGCGCAGATCGTCTATAGCACTTTTCTGCTCCCGAGGGTGCGATAGCTCAAAAATATTAGACTTGCGGTTCGCATAGCTAGAATTCCCCAAAAAATGTGCAGGAATGATCTGCCCTAATTTAGGGTGAACAGAAAGGAGGTGCGCGAGCATCACGACAGTACTCCTTTGCTGCGCGAAAATAATAGCCCGAAAGCCAGGGGTATATGACCTTGCCAGGAATTCGATCAACTGTTCAGCCTTATGGGATAGGGCATCAGGAGGAGACCCCCAAACTCTGTTTGCCTGAATAGGCTCTATTTGTGACAAAACTTTTTTCATGTATATTTTTTCGGATATCTGCCAATCAATAAACATTGAGTTCAAAGATATCTCTGCAGTACTAGCATTAAATCTCTCAATGCACGCAGCAACAAAGACATCTGCCGCCCAAGGACCAAGTTCTTGGTGGATGACATCCGCACGTGTTTTGAGGCCCATGAGTTCCACGCGGCATGGTGTCTTGCCCGAAGTAACAATGTTCGACAGCTTCTCTTTCGACTTGGAGTCCGCCTTACGTTTGAGAATATCGACAAATGGGTCGTTTCCAATGTCATTGAGTGTTGATCTGACCACCATGTGCAAACTCTCCAACAAAGGAGTGTCCTTCACAGTGTAGTACTTGTATATTACCTTGCATACTTGAGGCTGACGAACGTATCGTAAAAGTTCTTCGCGATGAACTGTCGGGGACCGACAAATGGCGTTCATATTCTCTTCAATCGTACTGCAAATTTCATAAATGATCGGAACCAAATATCAAGTTATAACGGCTGAGACATACCTCAAACCTTTGATGTTCGCTTTGGTCACTGGGCTCGCTGTGAGGCCTAATATAGAAGGAAGCTCATCCGCATTTCCAGATTTACGATACCGATGATAGAAGTTTTGCATAATCATATTTGTTGGATCAGAGGAGACGCATCTGTGGGCTTGATGTAAATAATCAGTTGAGGCGATGCGAAAAAGACCCATATATATAGCATACCCTCATCGAAAACAAGTAATGCGATGCGAGTCAATTTGACAAATCCCCGGGACATCGCATCTAGGAGGACCTGTGGTGTCGAAACTACAATACGTATATTAAACAGGATCGAATCCCAGATTTCTTGACTGCTCCAGTGGTCCACATTGTCCGAGCCAGAAAGGAATCGGGTCTGAAAAGCAGGCAGTTGTTGAGAAATCACTGTATGCTGCTGCTCTGCAAGTGCCACAGTAGGCGCAACGAACCATACGAGCTAGAATCTATTGTCAACTAACCTGTCTGATGACCATGCTAACAAGCTCGAGAATTGCTAACCTTGGTTTGCGGGCATCGTGCCAGCTCTTCCTGCATTCGGAGGATTGCACTGCAACGGCGACGCTGATGAGCGGAGTAAACAAAAGACAGATAAGGAGCTAAGAATAATAGTGGTAGTAACGGAAGAAAAGAAAAAAGAATTAATCATGTCATTAGAAATTGGTGAGGTACACTCTGATCCACATACATATTTGTTTTACCGCTTCCAGTATCCATCTGTAGAGCTTCCTGTCAACATTGATTTGTCCAACAAAGATCTTACCGATAGATGGAATTACCGTAATTATGATATTTTGCCGTAAGCTCTCAGCCAACATTTCTTGTTGATAAGCCCTTGGCTTGGGTACTGTGCTTCCAGCACCACTACTAGGATCTTTTCTGACATGGAGGGCAGATTGTCCTGCCAGAATGCGGCCATGATCGTTGTCCACCGAGATCATGGTGGCTAGCGTTATTGTAAGGAGGAAAAGATGGATATGTACCTCTGATTGTGGATGAATTATATATAAGAGGAGTGAGAAAAGAGCAAGGCTCAATTGCCTCTTACTTTTTTGCCTTGGCATACTCCGTCGTTTCCCTGATTGGCTGGGCAGTCAGATGACTTGCTCCACAATTTCGGATTGTGCCGTGTATCCCCGCTGGTTGATGCCTTCGGCACAGACCATCTCCCTCGTATGTATTAATTATGATGGTCTGTGCCTCAAGCCAAGACTTAACTTGACTTGACTTGGTCAAACCCAGGCACACAGCCAGCCAACGCAATCAAACTTAGTCACTTGCATTTCTCTTCTTTTTTCATTTTCAGATAGTCACGGTGTAGTATAATAATTGTACTGCACATCGTGCGATATTGCTTCAACAGACATAAATACTATTAGTATCATATGCATATACTGAGGATTAAGCGTGTGCACTGCAAGTACTACTCTGAGCCGAGTGCACCGAGCGCTGATGCTTTCGTGGCCAGGGGCCTGATTATACCGGCGCGGATAATGTCAAGGTCGTTTCGTATGAGATTGAAAAGGCGAACCGGAAAAACATCAAGAATTGGAAACGCAGATGCAGATCTTTTTCGGGATACGGGACTGCTGGGAAATTGTGGAGCTAACCTATAGATTGCGGGAACACCCTGCGAAAATAACCGAGTTATTCAACAAAAGGTGGTGGAAGTCGTCAAATGGACAGGCAAAGCCTGTAACAAACCTACTACTTTCCATACGGGATAGCCTAAACTCCATGGCGTATCCCGACCTCCGTGGCATATCCCGAATTCCGTGGCGTGTCCCATATGCAAGATATATCCCAAACCCCATGGCACATCCCGAGCTCTATGGCACATCCACTTCATATGGGATACTCCAGAACCCTATGGATAGTCCAGGTCTCAGAATCTCCTAGAAAACTCTCAACTATATATACTGGCTAACCTTCTGAGTAGTCGTTTTCTTTCCTCTCTTTCTAGCTTAGAATTCTTATACATAAGTAGTCATAGAAGTCTATCGTCTTTCTATGATTCTACGTTCGTTACATTAACGAACATTGGGCATGACACTACAAGCGGAGAAAAATACTGCATCATTGGTGCTCTAGACGAATGTCAACCCGAGTCACGGAGGATTCTGTTGGGTCAAATCAGCCAAAGCCTTCAAAATAGCAACATTATGAATCAAAGTTCAAGCATTCACATCCTAATCACTAGTAGGCCATACCCTGACATTGGGAAGCTCTTAAGTTAATTTAACCACGAAGATCTGTCGTCATACCCGGAAGTCAAGGAAGACCGTGACATATTCATCGAAGAAAAAGTCCAAGAGCTCGGCCAAAGAAATCAGTACTCCAGAAAAGCCACACTGGAGGTATCAGATACGCTTAAAGAAAACGCCAAAGGAACATTCCTGTGGGTCGGGATAGCGTGTAGTGAATTGGAAAACGTTAGGTCAAGAGATGCGGTCAAGAAACTCCGGAACATGCCTCGAGGACTACATTCACTGTATCAGAATCTGCTAGAAATAGCTCTAGAGCACGGTGAAGAGGATCGCCTTAGATACACGCGCGAAGGCATTGAGATGTGCCGCCTCATGATTGTTGTCCGGGGTGGAATTTTGCACCTTTTGCATAAGTCTGGGAGATTTTCTTCTTCTTGGTACTTGGGAAGGTTGGATTGATGAATCGAAAGCTCACGCCTCCTTAGCAAACCGATGTCTCAGCTACCTTTTATACAGTTTGCCACTGTTAGATAACATGAAAAATCAGGAACCGAAGGATTGGTTTTTTGAGTATGCAGTTCTCTACTGACCTCATCGTCTCGCTATTGCAGGGTCAGAATTCAGTGTTGCACGGGAGAATTCGAGCCGGTGATGTCTAATGAGCGTGAAAAGTGGATGCAAATCTACAACGGCACGTGTTGTTTTGAACGAATTCCGGTCAAATTTTCCCTACTACATGTGGGGGCCGGATGGTATCTTATGCTTAGTGGATTATAAATTGACTAACAGAATGGAAATTGTAGATTCGGAGAGCTTAGCGATTACCCGAAAAGCAGTTGAATTTAATGATGCTACATTTAAGGCTCGACATGGGGTGACACCAAGGGAAGAAGCAGCAAGACCTGGACAGGTTAGTGTGATAGCTCGATTCTTGGAGAAGGCAGGTGGAAATGGCAGTAACTGAGCGTACTTTGGAAGCTGCGGCAAGCAATAAAATTAATGGGGACAAACTGATGGAGCTCTTGCTGAATTACCAGGGTGACCGGATCTGAATAACAAAACGAGTGGTCGAGGTTGCAGCACACAATTCAGGAAATGGGAAGCAAGTGGTGGAATTCCTGCTGGATCGACAAGGAGACCAGACTCCGATCACGAAAGGAAGATGTGGTCAAAGCTGTTGCAGGTAATTAAGAAAATAGGAAACAAGTGATGGAACTCCTGCTGGATCAATTATTGAACAGAAAAAATAAAAATATATGATGAAGTTGGTATCTATTCCATGTCTCAACTAAGGTATTTGTACTTTTCAGGTGTTATTCCATTGGGCATGACAATGATCCCAGTCGATGCTCTCTCCATTCACCCTCTTTGACAGAAATAATAATATTTTCTAAATAAATAGAATAAGAGGATGAAGAGGATGCCCAAGAGGCAAAGGCATAAGTACCTCCTCAAATCCCTCCTTTAGAAAGACAAGGCCAAGATGTCAAGATGTCAAGATACACGGTTATAAAGACATGCTACCTACACATTTCTACACTTATCGAGTTTTTCCGCTTACATATGAAATCTGTAAGGGACAATATTATTTCAATAGGCGGGGGTATCACAGGTGATTCACTGATTAGTATACCTAACATACTACTAGTAGGTACCTTAAACGATAGGAGGCACGGCATCTAAATGTAGAATAGATGCAAAGCAACCAGCCTAGTCAGCTGGTCTTAGGACCCGGTTCTGGATCCTTCGATTCCGAAGGGCTGGAGAGGTTGCTAGCTTCCCAATCCAGCCAGCCTTCTTCTTCCATTCCCCGAGCAATCGCTGCGAGTCTTCTTTTCCGCTTTCTTCTCTCTTTGCTGGCCATGCGGCGGATCTCCCGCCGCCTTTGAACCCACTTTCCTTGCCATACGCCTTGGGAAAGCCTGAATTGCTTCTGTTTCTGACTCACAGGGACGCGCCCCATTCTGGGAAATGCCGCACCACGCCGAATCGGCACACCTGCTCTAACTAATGGGTGTAAACCAAGTCGGACTGCGAACTCGTCATCCAGTCCCCGACAAATCCGGCGAATTTCGGCGCACGTACTATCGTTTAATGTCCAGTCTCGTTCTAAAAGATCTTGGAAGTACATGTAGCCTGAACGAAAATTCCCAGAATCGAGACACATGAGGATTAAGCTTCCAAATGTGACCGCGTTTGGCATAATTCCAAGAGCCGCCATCTCCTTCACAACAAACATGCAGGCCTCGGCATGCTTTGCTCGTCGACATATACCGATCAGGGAATTATAAGTCGTCACATCAGCACCACGGGGGCAGAGCGCGTAGAGCTCCTTATAGAACCCGATCGCCTTATCGACCACAGATACATTGTCATTATTAGAGGTAGCATGCCCACAAAGCTCGATAACAACATTAGCACAATTAATAGGGATATCTTCACCTGAAGCTTTTAGTTGTTTGAGCATCACCCATGCATCTTGCGGCTCCATCTTAGCCCGCATCATGTATGTGAGGATAGAACGGGTAGAACTTTCCTCCAGTGGAATGCCAGCTTTCTTCATTAAGCAGAGGGCCTTGAAGGCGCCATGAAGATTCCCAGACACTACATAAGCCTCCGCCAGCTTTTCGTAATCTTCCGGAGACAGAGGAACTTCTGTCTTAGTCAAGAAGTGACATACGGAAACAGCCAGATCAGGATCCCCAACACGCGAAGCAACAGTTAAGACATTGCAGCAAACCCCATGAGATGGGTTGACGGATCCCGGTTCAACAGCTTGTTTCCATACATAACTTGTAGTTTTGTAATGGATTGCCTCACTCGCAACATCCAATACATACAACCAGAGGTTCATCGTCATATCGTGCTCTTGATTGGAACGAGATTTCATGAGTTCCAGGACCTGGTCAAACTCCTCAACATCACATAGATTGTATACTAAAAGGCTATGCAACCAACTCTCAACATGGATGCCCTTTCGTTCCATGTGAGTCATATGATCGATCGCCATTTCGAATTGGTGCTCCCGGATTAGGCCAGCCACCAGATGATGCCAGCCAGATGGGCTCAAGGATAACCATCGATCGCGAAGAATACGGAGTATATCTTGGCGCAATAAATAATCTGGATGAATAGCAAGCACCTGCCGCAGGGAAAGTCACTCAAACAGGCGTCGGAGAAAGGGGGGGGGGGGGGAATTTACCAACCTGCAATGCTGCATGAAGCGTTCCTGAGTCTAAAGGGATACTATTATCCTCCATTTCCTTTAGCAGTCTGCGGATATTATCAGGCGATCCATGCTTGCCATCCGTGTTCGCGAGAATCAGCGCCTTGTAATGCCGCACCTCCGGGCGCACATGCCGGTCTCGAATCAGTATGCGCAAAATCGCAGTCACCGCCATCATACTTGGTGGCTTCGCCATTAAATCTTGGAGCATGGCTTCCAGATCCGAAGTAGATCGGCCCTGCAAGTTATGGGGGACGCCAAAGGTTTTTCCAGGCGGTCTCTCTACTATCCTTCGTAAAAACTTCGGCTTGGGAGTATTGTCATGTTGATTATCCCCTCTGGCTGCAACCGAACCAGCATGTGATAGCCCGCCGATTGAGCCGGTGCATAGCTTCGTATTTGCCTTATCACTATCACCATTCTCGTCTAGTATAGTGCTGTAGCATCGTCGTACTAATGTCGAGGCAATGAAGCCAGTCTGGAGACGATGAAACGGCGGCTTTCTCCTCACAATAGGTGATATCAATAGAAATTGAAGGGCAAAGTGCCTGAAACGTGGGCAGAGGCAACACCACAAGAAATTGGCAATTGATTTGCTTTGGGGCATGTTGAGGTGTGCAGGTACTCAAATTGAGCTGCTGCACAAAGCTGATGGATCTTCTTGAATCACGTGATCACCAGCATGGCAAGTTAGAACACGTGATTTTTTCATAGCGTAAAGGACGCCGAGCTGGCCAGTTCGAATCCCCATACAAAATGCCAGTTTTTGCAGCTTTATATTTCAACACCCACCGCATACCCTAGTTTCTAATTTAGAGGCTGGATTGTATATCGATAGGACCGTATATTAAACATGTGTAACATTGGAAGTAATGCCAATAGGTGCTGAGATGAGTAGGGTAAAAAGTTGGGTTTTGGCCGGAACACCAAACTGGCCAGGAGCCCAAGACACCAGGCTGCCCAGATAGACGCAAATGTCGTATAACATACATATAGCAACACTAATTGAGCCTATCTATATGCATGCAAGGTATGCTTAAATTGATTCCGAATACTACTGCTATCATACATAGCAGTAGATAGTGAGCAACAGTAGTAATGGGTTGGGCTCGGTTCCGCGAGCTTCGAAATCCCCCTATATCGCTTATAACGGATTCTCTGCGGAAAAAGCGGAGGGATATTAACAACCTAGAGCCGGACAAGTACTTAAAGGAATTTGATTATCAGCTTATGGGGCTGAAGGATCCGATTGTTTGGTGGGTAATAAATCAGACCAATTTCCCAATCCTCTCTCGAAGGGCGTTTGACTTGTTTTCGATACCGGCTATGAGTAGCGACATGTTCTCGGCAGCTATAAGGATTTGATCACAGATGAACGAAATTGCCTGGCCGGAGATTGTAGGGCGTGTGAATTGCAGAAGCAGTGGTTAAAGGTGAATCTTATAGAGCAATAGCACTAATATTACAATTTTTTCCAGCTTCGCCATATTCGTCGATAATATCATTACTGCACGGTCTATAAAATAGTACGTATGTATTCTATCTGGTTCCTTGAAGCAATGTATGTTGGTTGCTATGGGATTCGGCGTGGTTACGGGGTTCTCACGGCGGTTCTCACCTAAAATCTCTAACCACGCTCCAACTTTTAAGAGGGCCGTAACGTAAAACACTGTATACGGCTGTAACTAGTACCACACTGCCAAGCTTGAGAACATAATGCTCAAATCTTCCTATTAAGCACTTAGAAGGGTATTCCTTGATGTTATTGTTACGGGCTATACCCGTGAAGTGGCCCTCAGCTACGCCTTGTGTTGACCCCATATCTGGGAGTGTTGTCGCTACACATATAAGTTGGCCACCAAGGCTCACCAACACTCCCCTCCTTTCCTTCCTTAGCGATTCCTTTTTGTACATATCTACTAGATAGATAGCGAATGCTTTAGCTCTTAACAGTTATTGACGTGGATTAACAATTACTATTTACCCGGCGCGCAATCCAGGCCGGCCCTACCAGCCATACTAAGCTTATCAATGAATGATATCTCGAGTTTCATGATAAAGGACCACCATGAGGACATTGTTGAACAGTGTGGGAGGATGGAGATGTAGAGTGTACTTGGATGCTCGAGTATTGTTGGCGAGGAACTGGCGTGTGTATTACTATGGTGCATTGTATTTTAATAAGCGAGAGTTGAGCGTGGTCAGGACTTTTTATTTCTAGCCATGGCGTGGTTAGAAAGAGCTCATCGTGGTCAGGACAACAGAAGGATAAAGTCCGAAACCACGTTAACTGTAAGCCCCATCATGGATCATGGCCTTACATCTATGCCAAGCCATAACCCCAGTCCAAATCAGGCTTGTGCACCACCAGTCCAATCAGTCAGCGTTGACTTCGTCAGGTACCTGACAGGCCATGCCACATGACTGACATCCTGGCTACAGAACTAGCTAAAGTCTCAAGTTCTCTTGTGCCAGAATCGGAATCCACCAATCTGCCAAATCAATTTTGAGAGTTCCCCAATGGTAGGTTCCCGATCAATGCCTGTTATCCTCCCTTTTAGACAACTTCAGCGTTAAAGCCGACTGGAAGTCTATCCAAGTCGAACCTGCAATCTAGCTTCGGTGGGTGTTTTTGCCCCGGCAACAAGTTATGAATTTAAGCAACTTGGCTAGTATGCTGGCACACCGGACAGGTCAATAAGCCAATTGAAGATTTAGTATCATACAAGGATGGTTCCATGACCGGAGCTGAGCCTCAAGATCCAAGTGCCTCATCTAGGCGTTTCATTCCGTGGCGATTACAAAGTTTCTTTTGCTATTCGTTTTTATGTCTCAAGTTAAAATCATCGCTGTCGCGGAAAGCCTTGCACATCAAACGACAGATTTGACTTTGTTGCGTGGGGGCTTCCATCTTGCGATTCTTTTGCTAGCTTTGGGAAAAAAAGATACATTTCGAAAGGAGTTAACAACGCGGTACGGGAAGAATGGTGTAAATCGTCGAAAGTGGTACAGATCGAGGAAAAATAATAAAAAAAAAAAATCATGAGTTCTTCTAGTTCTTCAGTAGCAGTCTTAGCGAAGTTGGACGCTTGACGCGAAGAAAAGTTTCGAGCTTCTGATTAGAGACGCCAATTTTTTGAACCAATGAATTTTGAGGTACTTGAGGGCCACTTGAAACTACTTCGGGGTACAACTTTCTGGCAAGTTCAAAAATTGGCGTCTTTGAGATTCTGATTGGTGCACTTTGGACATGTATTGGAGGAACAGAACATGGAAACTGTATGGGAATTTCATCGTCCACCAAAACTATCTTCTACAAATATACTTCCTATAATTAATATATGTATGGCTTTAAGATAAACAAAAATCGGCAGGCTACAACTTGATGCAGTCTTAAATTTGCATTACCCAAGTGTTACAAGGTTGATGAGGTTGTAATTTTGGTATTTATGACACTTGTGGGCTCAACATCCACTGAATTCTCTCAAAAACTCCCCGGCCGAACCCTCCCGGTTATTAAGAAAATCTCTTTTCAGCAGTTGAAGACGGCAATTGGCCTCAATCCGTGGGCCTGGTGGCAGGGCCTTGGGTAAAATTAATCGACTTCTTGTAGTGTTATACGCCACCCGGCAAAGCGTAAAAGCCCTCGCAGATTCTTCGGCTCTATCGCGAAATACACCCTATACAGCGCCCTCATCCTCCATCACCGACGCCTTTAGCATCCCGGCAGCTAACATTCTCCTCGCAGACTCCTCCCGTCTACCGTGAGATACAACCCTCAGGCTGCAGCGGCCTCCCCCGACACCCTCAACGTCTCAGCAGCCAACATCCACTCCCACCGTCTATGGAACTGTCCTATCAGATAATACCGTCGTGTCAGCTAGACATTAGCGATTTGTCGAAAATTTCAGAGAAGCCATAGAGAAGGAGAGAATGGAAGCCTGTAGCCGTTGCCACGAGGGGTGGTTTATATGAAGCTCAACGCCGCTGATATCTGCGAGCGTTGCTACAAAACAAGGGATAAAGGTGACAAGAAGCCATACCTAATGGGCGATAATAATGACATGGACCCCGTGGGGTGCCTGGCGATTTGCCAAAGTTAAGTCAGGCTGAAAAGATGTTGATTGCGCATGCTCATGTCCATGTTAAGACCAAACGTATTCGTGGTCACCCGTATCAGTATACAGACACGGTTTGTTCATGAACAATGCTACAAAGCTATATGGCACTCTTCCACTACTCCCTCCTAATCAGTTATCTGACGAACCGGGGGTCCAGAGGCAATTCGTTCGGGATTTTAAGGCCAGGAGTTCAAATATTGTCCGAACGGTGGCGAGGATACCTCCACTCCTCTTGACGGTGGACCGCCTGATAGCGATGAGCTAGTAGATATGGAGGTTAATCTTCCTCCTTTAATCTATTCTGTTATCCCTAGCCTCTTGGTTGGGTAATCAGAGCCGGATATCTTGGCGAGTCATCTTGATGCTCAACGTCAAGATTTAACAATGCCTAACTTTCAAGCAACGCCAATCGATCTTATACGGATCTGTTGTACAGCATGGTTTTTTCGACGCTTTTCCCTCACGGGAAAGCCGACTTCTCCACTGCTCGTTGCCGAACGGTGACCTTACAACAATGGGCGGATCACCTGGTCCGCTACAAGGATAGCCGGTTTGGGAGTCATCCGCGGTTCAGGTATATGGCATTCAACAAGGCTATGAGGCTCCGCGTCAACAAGGTCAGCCGGTGGCTCGTAAAAAGGAGTAGCCAGGAAAGACAGCTTAAATATGTCGCTATTTCACGGGTGAAGCGTCTGAATGGTTTGCTTTTTTGAGGCCGCATAAGGTATTATTCTTATTTATGATAGCAATCGGAGTTCTACTTAATAATCAATTATATTGTACTCGTCGCTACGCTGGTCCACAGTTTGGCTTGCCCGAAGAACATTTTACATTAAACATCATCCTAAGTCCACCTGCAGGGTGAACGATATTGAAAACAATTGTAGAGTCTAAACTATGGGTAAAATAGTTAACATACCCGCGGATTAAGTTTTTGATAAACGTAGGGAGTTTGTGAGTTACCAACAAGTGTAAGACCGTACGCCAAAGCCGTAATAGTTATCTCATAACGTGCCAAATCGGGAAGCCATTTGCATAGTTTCTCATACAGGGTATCTTTTGCCTCCATTTTTTATCCATTCATTGTTCTATCACAGCTAACCACCTCTACCTCGGCCACGGCCTCTCCCGCCCCGTCCACCGCCGCCGCGGCCGCGATCACTTCTACCGCCTTCAGGTCGTTGAGAAGGACCTCCACGGCCGCGACTTGACGGTTGGCTCTGCTGCTGTTCTTTGACGAGATCGAGGATTTCTTCCGGGACTCGTAGGTATTTTATCTGAGATGCGGTAAGTAAGTATGCTACTACATTGGTTAAGGGGCGAGCGAGCACACACATTATTGCCCCTCACGTATACTTCTGGTAACTTGAAGAAACGGTCCCCTTCCGGACTGGTCTGAATAACTTCCTTAAGGGTCAGATTCATCCAGTTATCACAATTGACGAGATGGCCGTTCAGCGTCTCCCCGTTCTTAAGCTCAACGAGCATTGGATGACCCTGTGCGGCCGTGAGCAGTCCTAGGGGTAGCTATCGAGTCGATGTCGAGTCAGCACTAGTCAGCGACCTGATCCTCATAACACGGTCGGAGGACGATAGAAAATTAAGCTGATATTACCATAGCTGAACGGAATAAGGGAGTTGCAGTCGAAAGCTTGTTGCAAGATCTTTAACGGTTTGGGGTGCTGCACACACCGACGAGTTCGAGCTGGCTTGTATAAACTAGTATAGGGTACACGGGGAACACAATGTAGTCTATGAGTCTATGATGCTGCAGGCCTAAGACTTTCAAGCTTCAAGTCCTCAGTAGCGGTATCATAGCGATCGCTTCATTATGTTATATTATTTCCTATGAGGACTTCAATAATAATTAGGTACGTTATAGAAATAATATAAGGTTCTTGTTAGCTTTTATTGACTGGTATGCTACCTTAGAGCGCTTTTACTAAGCTAGTCTACCGCCACTTCACGGTATTTCTACCGCAGACAGGTTTCTACCATGCGGATGACTAGTGGCAGATTTACGGTAGCCCAATATCTACCTAATCAGAGTAGGTTACCTGTACCTAGGTATTCTA
>JAHQZX020002998.1:0-40352 GCA_019804575.2 Pseudotulostoma volvatum | reverse complement strand
CCTTTATATGAGACTGAGGAAATAGATCGAAGGATATTGCTGGTCAGACTACTAATTTTAGTGATGTATATGTGGGCGTGGCAACGCTGAAAAGGAAGCGGGGTGTTCCATATATACTTATTTGTGATTTAGTTTCCTCTCCCCTCATATCTTCAGGAAATCAACTGTGGAGATTTCCCTGTACTTTAATAATTGAGCCGAAGGCTATCAGCTGTTGGCCCCTGAGTAATTATCTGCTTAACTCGCTCGTCCTTGTTAGCCTTGGGTGCCTCTGTCTCACTAGTTTCTAGAGGGACTAATCTCACTAAGGCTAGAGCGGCTCGGGAGATATGGATCTTGGTCACTGGAATAAGGATTTCTCCTACATTGGAGAATAAGTTTATCGGCAAGCCTCTTCATATTCTTAAAATGCGCAGGAATTAATTGACGATCTTAAATGAGCTGTGACATAGCACGAACGTTATTCCGAAGTAGCCTCCAAGTATTAACATGAATGTGTGTAGACAATGTGTAGACAATGTAGACAACGGAGAGACGCAGCAATTTGAAGCATAATAGCTACATGGAGAAGTTTCATATACTTATGATACTGTTGGAATAAAGGATGAACTCGGTGGTCAACACCACGGGATCGGGAAAACGATAGCCCGATACCAACTTTGTATATAGCTAAACACTAAATAGTGAGAAAGTAAAGAACAAGATGAACAAGAAAAACAAGAAGAAGAGAACAATCAACAACCCCTTACCCGATACTATTGCAATTGCACTTGTATTACCGTGGTGATACCGACAGATACTTAGTATGCTTTACCCGTATCATATGTCGCCAAGAACCCTGGTATGTCGCCACAGAAACGTTGGTCTGGATTCGAGCCTTGGCCTCATAATGATATATATTTTGGGCGCTATGTGGCCAACGGAGTTTTGCTCGATATTTGGCCTTGGCTGGCTACTAGGAGTCGAAGTATCAGACCCAGTAGTGGTGGGAAGCTACAAAAATGGAAACGTTCAACCGAAAGTCCCGGTAAGGGTAGTCTATATTTATTCTCTGTGTCTAGAGATATATAGAGAAAGGGGAGGAACTTCAGCTATGGCTGTTTTATTTTACTATTAAGAATACTAACCGAAGGTGCCAGTGCCCACGTGAGAATTCCTTCACATACTATCACCATTTTGGTTGTGTTCTGCAGTTTTAATAAGGACTGAAGATTGAGGCGGTATGACCCGAAATTCATATTCATTCACCCATGATGTTGTTGACGATGGTAAATGTCCACATCGTTTTCCCCTTCCCTTACCCGTACTTGGTTGGAGATTTTAATATCATATATATAGTACTAAATATCAGGAATCTTGACAAAGGGCAAGAATATGTAGTAATAATGTCGCTCGAGAGTAGAACCGAGCTCGAAATCATGGGTAGGAAAGAGGGAAAAGTGACCGGAAGCAGACTACACAACTTGGCTTTACCGTGAAGATTACGATCTCTCAAAAGGCGGCGCGCCGTTCACCTTAAATCTGCGAGGTTTTTGCGACCATTTTTGTCTTTGTGCTGGGTTAAACCAATATTCGTGAATTCGAATACGGCATCTGCCTACAAGAAAGAAAATTTCCATGGCCCATTGTAGTGCCCAGCTGGACATATAAATAAATAATGAGATCATTCACTCATTTCTTCTTCTGCTTTGATTCCCTACGATCCATACGGTACACTAAATTCGGGTTATCGGTATCCATTGGCAGTGTTGTGTCAAATTGAATTTGTCTGATTTAATAACAGTGGGACATTGCATCAAGCTAAAGATGGAAGGCGAACACAATGCTCTACAGCTAGCTGGTGACCAGAATAACGAATTCATATTTGAGGTATGTATTATCCTTGCTGGTCATAAATAAGTAATAAATGATATGGTGGTGGTGGCTTCTAACTCCTCTTCTAGTGGTTCGCCGTGGAAATTGACTATCCGCTAGTAATACAAGAACAACCCTCCTTCGCTGTTCCTCCTCTACCGACATCTTATCGAGATGCATCAACCCAAACCTATCAAGATGCGTCAACCCAAACCCATCCAGATGCGTCAACCCAAGTCCGGCCGGAAGTTCAACGCATAATCGAAGACAAAGAAAACGTGTGCTCGATTTGGGGGGCCAAGTTTCAAATCAAATTCCCGGAGGTGGTCATTGATACTAAGCTTAACACAAATCACTCGACCTTCTGGACCTTCCGGCTCTCTTATCCGACTCATCGTACCCAGCCGGAGAGGGTAAATTGTTTGGTGCTATGCACCGGAGCCACGTACGATTACACGAAGCTTAGGGCCAGCGACCGTGACGCATTATCAGAGGAGCTTGAAAAACTTGAACCGACGTGGGAAGAAGGCCTAAAGATGGTCACCAGCGGATATTCGGGGGATTCGCATTGTGCCGCGATCATAATCGGTACATTGATCCGGACTCTCAAGCTTTCTCCGAGGCGTCGGGAAGGATCAATAACACCAAAAGTTAAGTACTGGTCATCATCTGGGTACTATTGGTCCAAGGATAAGGATGACTGGGGAACAATCATCGAAATAATGGACGAGGAGATAGCAGGAGGTTTCGGTACAAACGATCCCCTGCCATGGGTGAAGACTAACTAGTAACCTAGTATGTCGATAGGAGCCTAGGTTAGGTTGCTACTGGTCCTGGTACTACAACCTGCATGTTAATAATTGTGTGATAAGTTAGTACTTTAATAAATAAATAGAAATTGCTCTTGTCGGGTGGTATTATTGTTGTATTCTTTGTATTTTGTGCGACTACTATTATTATTACCAGTATGTTCTACAGCGTTTCATTTTATTTGACGCGATACACAGCCCAGCGAATCGAATTCGACATGGTAGCGTAAATGCCTGATAAGAGTTGGTTGGCGGTATATTTACTATTTACTAACTACTAGTAGGAACTTGGACTTGGTGAGGTTGAGAAGTTTGAAATTAATTTGAGAATCCGAGATGGCAGAAGAGTAGTCGAGTCAGAGTTGGAGCCTTGGAGCCTTGGAGCCTTAGAGCCTTGGAGCCTTGGAGCCTTTAAGGAGCCGGTCATTCTTGGCCAATTCTTGGCCATCGGTCAGAGGTCAACAACTTCTTATTACTATCATGATGGTAGATTAAATGCTGCCAACCATATGTCGATAGAGCAAATGTTTTAAATAATGAACGATCATGACTTCATCGCTTCCACCACATCTCGACCCATCAACGTACCCACGAACCGCCCACCTTCCAGAAAAGAACATCTACATTGAACTGACCTACTCCCCACTGAACCCGGCTGTATCCCTTGCCCGAGTGGGCTCACCGGCCGCAGGCGCGAATGTCCTCTTCCTGGGCACAACGCGGAATATGTTCGAAGGCCAGGCAGTATCGCAGCTGAGCTACACATCATACGCACCCCTGGCACTGCGGACGCTGAGCTCGATCGCCCAGGACGCTGTCACGGCATATGGTTTGACGGGTCTCAGCATCACCCACCGGCTGGGCAGGGTACCCATTGGCGAAGCGTCGATCGCGATTGCGGTCAGCTCGGCTCATCGCCTCGTGGCCTGGAGAGCTGGCGAAGAGGTCCTGGAGCGGTGTAAGGAGCGTGTGGAGATCTGGAAGCGCGAGGAATTTGTCGATCGTGAGGATGGCGGCGAGTGGAGGGCAAATCGGGATCGGGATGCGGATGGAAATCAAATCCTCCGGTGACTCTTCCAACATGGGGAATTCAATAACAGCATAATCGTGCGGATCCTCGGCGCCTCTGGGAATTTAAAGCTGGGCCCGTCATCTTCGACCATTTAAGTGAGAAGTAAACAAGAGATCGCGTCCTATCTAACCCCTCATACCGACGACCTAGCCGACCGACTTCACGCATTTCTATCCATTCAGTTTAATTATATATAGCCTCTCCTTCTAACGGCTAGACCTTCTGTCTTCTATTCTACTAAAACGGACAGGACGCACAGTACCTAGGTAGACCACCGCCCATGCATTTCATTTCTGCGTCAATCCGGAACTTTGGTTTCTCTGTGAATGGATTCGACAAAATTAGCCGGGGAGTCGAACCAACATGACAACCAATATATTGTTCAACATTCATTCTTCCGCCAGATTCCTGGGGCTTTTTCAGCCAATTTATGTGTCATTGACTTTATATCTAGGAAATATTCTATATCGCCTGCTTTGTTCATCAATCGGCCAAAGTGATCCATCCAATAGAAGAACAAGAGGGGTATAATCATCATTCCAAGGTGATCATCCGTCGCTGAGTGATGTTGAATGGATGATCCGGTTGAGATTGGGACAATGTCACGGTCAGAGATTTTAGATGAGCCGGAATCTAATGTCTCCGTGTCTGGTTATGGTATACGTTACATTTCTATGGTGATCATCGTCCAAGTTACTTTCTCTTGAGGATAACGAGTTGATTAAAACGAGGAACGTCCTTGATTGGAGGCCGTCGTCCCATCGTGGCGTGATGGGCAATACGAGACCTTAAAAGTGGGCAGGAAGGATCAGATACTGTATATATAGCATCCCCGACTCACTAGATCTTTAATTCCATAGTTGGAGGGCAGAGTTCGCTCCCGTAAATTCGGGGGAAAAAAAAGAAAACGATAGCCGGAGCATGTTCGTTCAGCAAAGTGATGTATAGAACAGGGTGGAAGGTTCAATGTTTTGCCTATTATTGTGTGAATGAGGGATCTCTTGCTGGGTGATCCTAAGGTCTGCTCTGCCAATGCTGTCAGATAGAGCAAGGTGAAAGCAAAGTTAGAATCAAGGTCATCACGGTTTTCTCATCTATTGTTTCATCTCGCTCATAATGGTAACTTTCTAGTCCAGTTCAGTCAGATACGGCTCAATGCCGGACCGAACTAGACTACAATAATGTATACATACCGCAGCTCAAGGAATAATCATGTCGGTTAGAGCCCTCTGTCCTCTTCTCATCACCGGAGGGACTGTATATGTTCATGTTAGCATGCTATGTGTCACTCGACTGTACGGTTACCATTGAATAAGAATTCATTAATCGTTTACGCTTGCAGTGCCCTGACAAGCTGTCAGTAGTCAGCTAGCATCAAACTCTAGAAGTTACCTGAATCATGAATTACACAATACCAATTATGTCTATCCACACGTTTCATGCAAGTCGCTCCTCGATATCGACAGTGACGGCAAGTAACAGTTGTAATGTATATGGAGACTTTTCACAACCCCAATGTCATATGACTACAAACCGGCGGCCCAGAACAGAATCCAATGGGATTATCGGCGGCTGCCAGAAAAAAAAAAACAGACAAACAAGAAAGAAAGGGGTGGCGAGAACGACGGGAAGAAAAGAAAGAGAAAGAAAAAAGCGGAAACGAATCGGAGGGGAGCCATTACAGCAGGCATATGTGCCTTCTTTTATCGGATAATTGAAAGGGAAATAAAACAGGGAGACTGACAAGGAGGATAAAAAGTAAAAACGGGAATCTTCGCTGTATGTACCGTTCTCAATGCCGTAGGAATATGAATCGAAGCGAAGATAGATAACAAGGATATACAAAAGGCGTCACCTCAGAAATCACGAGCGATCAAGGGATTGGACTTTTATGATATGGTAGCAGTTCCTCCTTCAGTTCAATGCCAGTGAGGGAGACGGCGTCAATGCATACTCCGACTGGCTTGGCTTGCACGACTTGGGCTATCCCGGCTTCGTTCATCCTCTTCGAGGACATCACTGAGTCGCGTCGGATGTCGATGACGCGGCGTCAGAGCCTCCCATCCAGGTCCGGGACCCCAACCCGAACCGCTATAATCAACATTTCCTTGTCCATATCCAAGGGGAGGCGCAGCAGTGGTGGTCGTCGGGGTCGGTCCGAATCCCATGGTGGTGACCAGTGTAGGTTCGTATCTTGGTTCCCCTTCCACCGTCTCGTCATCCTCGCTGTCCTCGGATATGGCACGGGGATAGGCGATGCGACGACCTTGGACGTCACGGCGGTAGCTCCCTTCGCGTTCCGGGTCAAAATCCCCTTCACTCAGGTCACTGCCTTCGGTGCTTGGGATCTCATCGGGCTCCAAGGTCGGCTGGCCAGCATGAAGAGCGGAGCCTTCGTGGTGGTAGAAGCGACCGAGCTGTGCTTCTGTGTATGGAATTGAAGAGGGAATACTCTCTCCTTGGGATGTCGCCGGTCGACTTGCCGTTGTCGGGGCAGCTGAGCTTGGGACCGGTCGAGACGGCTGAGCTTGGGTCTCTCTCTCCCGAGTACGAGGAGGCTGTGCCCCCTCGGGGAAGGGGTCAGTTTCGGTCGGAGAAGACGGCTGTCCTTCATAATACTGGCCTTCCTCTATCGGCTCAGCCAAGCTGGAGGGAACTTGGCCGCCTAATGTGGTCGGACCCGGGCCGCCTGGATACGGCCCTTCCCGTGTCGGCGGTCGGTTCACGGTTATCTGTCGGCTAGGGACCCCTTGAATCATGGGGACCACTTGTACACCACCAACCAGGGTCGGTTCGCCGTTTCGAAGCGACGCCGTGCGTTCCCGTTCCTCATGTTCCCTTCGGCCAAGCTCTTCCCAAGCCCGTCTGGCTTCATCTTTCGAGATCTGGAGCTCCCGACGCATTTCCTTTACGAGATCCTCCGCGCGTTTCCGGTCACCCTCCGCCTTTTGCAGTGCGGCCGCCATCTCCGCATGTTCCAGTCGAGCCGTTTTGAGCTGCCTTTGCAAATCCGCTTGAATTTCCTGAGCCCGTTCCTGATCCGTCCGGATATCGAAGTACCACCGCTGGAATTTGCGCTCCGAAGAGGCCCGCAGACGCTGCAGTTCCACCACGGCATGGAACAGGTTCGCGCCCGCCGCGGAGAGGTCGGTAATCTGGCGGGCCAGCTGCTGACTGAGAGGGTCTCGACTTAGCTCCTCATTGCTCTGTTGTAGCTTTCGAATCCAATACCCGGTGAGACCCTCCCAATGAGATGAGAGGGTCTCCCACCTTTCAAAGGCATGGGGAAATGCGCTTCGACGTGGCTGCTCCTGAGTTTGCGAAGGAGCCCCTTGCGTGGCAGCTGGAGGGGCCTGAGTAACTGGGAGTTTATGAGATGCGCTTGGGATTGGCTGTGGAGCTTTCATCTGCGGCTGCGGCTGCGGTGGTTGTTGCTGCTGCTGCTGCTGCTGCTGTTGTTGTTGTTGTTGTTGTTGTTGTTGTTGTTGTTGTTGTTGTTGTTGTTGTTGTTGTTGTTGTTGTTGTTGTTGTTTTTGTTGTTGTTGTTGTTGTTGTTGTTGTTGTTGGTGTTGTTGGTGTTGTTGGTGTTGTTGGTGTTGTTGGTGTTGTTGTGTTTGTTGTGTTTGTTGTGCGGAAGGCGGTTGTTCGGAGGAAGCCGCAACCGGCCTCGGCTGGCCCTGGGACGCAATCGTCGGTCGCTGTTGTCGGCTTTGAGATCCTGGAGTAACACCCACCCGAGGCTCCATCGAGGTTTCCGGCCGTCGGCCAGCGGCGGGAATGGGCCCGGCCGCGAAGCTACTCGGCAGAGTCATCACGGGTCCACGGCGCTGGCCTCCACTGCCACTGGTATCCCCCGTTGCTCCCTGGGCAGTCGCCGCCGGCCCGCCGGTTCCCCGTGCAGCGCCCGGCGGCCCCCGTGGTGGCGTCTCGGCCGGATGCTGCTGTCCGGGCACGGATTCCTCCGCCGCCTGTTGCTCCCGATCCCGAGCCTCTTGCTCCGCTTTCTTGCGCGCTTCTCGATCCCGGCGCTGCCGCATGACCTCCGTCGGGGTTCGCATGCCCGATGGACGAGACACCGGTACGGGACCCTGTGCTGGTCGTGAGCCCCCGTTCGGCACACGACCATTCCCACCCGCCCCCGAAGACCCCCCACCACCCACCACATCCGACATGGAGTCGTTTAGTTCGTCCCGATCCGGCGTGAACGGAAACGGCTTGCGGATCGCCTCTTCTAGGACCCAGAGGATCGCGGACGCGGTTCGAGGCGAGATCCGGAGGGAGCGCTGAGGCCAATATGAAAAGAGGAGCTGGTGGGAAGAGGGATGAACGGTGGAGGCGTCGTCTTCGGTCTCCGGCTCGGACAGCGTTGGTGGTCTGGCGGCTGAACCCGCAACAATGCCGGTTTGGGGAACGGGGGCTAGGCCTGGGGCCGGACGAACTGCTGCATTTGTGGAGACGACCCGACGATGGGAAATTGAAGGGTGTCCTCGACGGGAAGTGGTGCCTCGTAGGCGGGCGGACGCGCTGGACGGACGGGGCGGCGGAGGGTAAACCGAGGCAGGGGGAAGATGCCGTTGCTGGTGTTGCTGTGGGTCGTAAACGTCGTGGGTCTCGTCAGGGGCTCCTGGGGTTGGGGAAGGCACGATTGAAGCTGGGCGATCGGGCAAGGTGGAGGTCTGTGGTGTAGAACCCGAGCGTCTCGTGCTGTTCAGCACCAGCGCGGCTTCAATTCAAGTCCGGGCACGAGCGTCGTGCACACCTGGCCCGAGAATTGAGCCACGTTCGGCCGATGGGAAGCTTCTGAGGGAGCTAAAGGGGGCCGGGGATCAGGAGAACTGAGGATCAGGACGGGGGATGCGTGGCCGCGATAGTGAACTGCAGGATGGAGACGGCAGGGCAGCAAGAAGCCAGGGAGATCGAGGACGGTAAGCCAAGGCAGTTGAGAAGATCGAGAGAGAGATCGAGAGAGACAGTCGCCCGGGAGAGACAGTTAGAAGACGGTTAGAAAAAGGTCCGTCGGAGGAGGACGTTGAAGATTGAGAAAGTGGCTGGTCGAATCAGAAGTCGCCGTTGGTTTGTTTTTGTTTGTTTGTTTGGTTTTTTTTTTCTGGGTGTTTGAGAAAATCGACGGCAGGATGGTTGGTTGGGTAAATAAGAGACCAAAATGGCGATGGCTGGGCAAACTTCAACCTGGCGACGACAGCAACGATGCTGGCTCGCAATGGTTGAACGGGGATGAAGAAAAAAGGCGGACTCGGATCGGATGTCGATTTCGCTCTCTTTCTTTTCTTTCCTTTGCTGCGCTGGGTGTGGCCTCCCTCGAATCGGGATCCCCGACAGGGCGATGTCCCGTTCGTTCGGGCAGCAGCAGCAGCAGCAACAGAAGAAAGATGATGCTGAAGGCGCGGCAGACCTACGATCGGATCCTCGAGTTGCCCCCAAGTCAGGCTGCGACCCGACGCTGCCGAGCCTAACTGGTGCATCCATCCAGCAACGGGTCAAAGCAAAGAAAGAAAGAGGTGGACTCGCTCCGATGCGATGTGCTGGCAGCCCTGGTCATCTTCTTCTTGTTCCAGCAGCCCCCCCATAACAAGAAAGAGGAGAAAAGAAAAGAAAAGAAAAGAAAAGAAAGGAAAAAAAAGAAAGAAAGAAAGAAGAGAGAGAGATTGACCGATAAGGTGGTTGGTTGGAAGCGTGGAAGTGCATCGTGGTCCTCAGGAAGGGACTTTGGAGAGATCCGCTACGTCGATCCTGCCAACCCTTGAGAGGCATCCCATAAGATAGATGGATAGATAGATGGATAGATAGTTAGATATATCCAACCCCCCCAAGTCTCCCGTACATCTCGGTAGGCCGATGTAGGATCGTGATAGAATATCTTTCCTACCCCCCCCACATCCACCAATCCGTCGGGTTTGAAGACCAAGCCATCCTTCCTACGAGACCAACATACGCATCTTCCCTCGATCAAGTTTGATTTCCATCTCCACGGAGCCCCGAGAACCGGCTCGGTTGCAGAGCAGGTCGTGGACCGGAAAAGCATCAAGGTCTGATCGGATGCACCGGATCGAACATGAACATGGGAACATGGGAACATGGGTCGAGAAGAAGTCCAAGAGAGATATCTAAATCTCTGTTCTCTACTTGAAAGGGAAAAAGAAAAAGAAAAATGAAAAAAACAAAAAGAGCCTCGAGAGATTTCGTTCCAAGACAAACTAATCAATTCATCCTTACTAGCCCTAAAGTGCGCAATCGCAAGAACTTCGTGCCGTGTTTCTCCATCCGGTATTTCCACCTCATTCATTCTGAGATATTGTTCTGATGATTATGATTCGGGCATTCTTCACAGCGACTCGTTCTAATCATGGCACAATAGATAGTAGTTACCCCGAATCCGAACCTTCCGGGTTTAGGTCTGAGATTTCAAAGACCGAGATAGTAAACCCAGCACATCCCCTGTCGATTGTCGGAACCTTGGTTGCCATCGCTAGACATCGAATCGCATCCGGGACGCCAACCTCGCGAACAAAGGCAACTTGCTACCCGCTTCAGGCCGGATCTTCGCAAGCGCGAGGACAGTTGGGCGGAAAAGGGCAGTGCGAATTCATGTCCGCGCCGCGTATCCTGGTTATTGCACAGGAGAGGAAGGAGAGGAAACGGGAAAGAGAACCAACAAACAAAAAAAAGGGGGTTTCAATGGGAGCGCCCATACAAATCAGCTTGGAGAAGGTGACAGATCTACCACGGCCGGGAGATAGGATATCGGTACATGGACTGGAGTCGCCCGCCTTCGCGATCGAAAGTCATTTCATCCCAGACTCCCTTGCGCCCTCTGATCCCTCCCGGGATTCGACTCGTTTTTGACAATCTATCTATGGATGAGGAGTCCGCATTCGAGTGACGGTCAGGACCCCCTCCGCTTGACAAGCAATGGAATATGGAATATGGATCCAGTCCCCCATCCTTGTTGGCATATGTAGTTATGGATTTTATTCGAAAAAGCCAGAGTCGCCTGGACATTCCAATGGGACAACATTCATGCGTGAGTTAGCCGCCTATGGGGGAAGCACCGGAATCAGGATCAGGTCGGGAGGAAGAGGATTCTTCAATGCGCGCCTCGTAAGCGCATCTTCGCGTCGATACGACCTCTGCACATGCGATGCATCGCCTGCTTCACCATCCAGCCTTGCTACAGGGACCAGAGTTCTATCATACCGGTGATCTCGATTCTTTGTTGTTCGATGATTAAGAAAGACTATATAGACCCTACTATGGTCGAGAGTATACGATCGATCGGTATATCCCACGAAGAAGAATCATGGATTCCTAGTACATGCAGCAGCACCCATGTAAATCAATCAATAGAAAGCATGATTAAACTCCATCCCCGGCTATTGCCATCGCATGGGCGATAGACCGGGGGGTGGTCCAGCACATGGCAAGTATTAAGCTCTTCGCCATCATGTCCCCGGCTGGAACTTTTCGACCTCTCAGCCCTTTATATATCAGATCGATGAATAAGGAAAGTAGTAAGTACATGCATGGATCAACACCCACTGCGCTAAGCTACAAGAAGCATCGATCCTTCCCCCGCCAAGCTCTCTCCGTGAGACATCACCGACGAGAAGAGTTTGAAACAAACCGATGTCGTTCCGGACTCGTGGTTGGGTCCTCGAGCCTCGAATGGTTTATTGCTGGCTCCCTGTTGGCCATCATGCTCGGTCGCAAACTCACTCGACTCTCCATCCATCCATGTCACGTCATCTGCCCAGATCTCTCTCTATCGTTCGAGGGGAGAGGAGAGATGGAGAGACTAGCGTGACGGGATTTAAATAAATATAGACAGATTTCCTTGGATTCCCTTGCCGGCTGTTCCCTTGGGACTACTCAGCCCTGAAGAGCTTCGAAGGTCCGAAAGGCGCAACCGTCCATTGGCTCGTTCCGGGCCAGGCGCAAAGCCAGACGCTCAACCACCATCATCCTCTTGTTCTGACTGTCATGAATGGAATAGAATGTTCATTATGATCCATGTACATCTAAATCATTATTAATCCGAGTCCCTTGCGCGGCATCGAAGGCCGGAAGGGATGGCAGGACTGAATTTGACCGAGATGACGGACCAATCAGAGACCGGGATCATGATTTACATTCTCAGACTAACTGCTTAGGGACGGCGGTTACTTACGGTCGGATAGATGTTGATGTTGATGTTGATGTAGATGTAGAGATCCTACTTATAGAATACCAGATGGAGATATCATACAGCTACTAGTCTCAAGATAACATCCCGACCGTGGCTTGCACTACTGGGACGACGGCGTTGGAGATCTCAGCCTTTTCATCGGGGTGGTGGCTGGATTTGTCGTTTCAAGCAGCGAGACCTGACCTGTCAGGTTCCCTCCACTAATAAGAAATCAACCCGGTCGGAAGGTTTTTCCATATCGGACCAACCATCAGGATCCCCAGACGGAGAGAAGCGACAACCGTCAACTTGTCTGGTTGTCTGGTTGTCTGGTTGCGTTTCCCCCTCCGCCACGCCGCCCGCACGGCCGTTTTGCCGGTCCGTGGATCTTAGGGAGGATCAGGCCTGGAACGTCCTTTTGGCTTCATGAATCCATTCATGATGGATAATACCGTCCAAACAAATTGATAGGAATCGACGTCTCTGATCTCAAGTCCACCCCTCAACCGCCTGCATTCAAGGCAGGGGGAATCCGGTCATCCGCCAGAAAAAAAAAAAAAAGGATCGAACCTACGAATTATCGTGAATTCGTCATCGGATGGGACTAATGCAAAGAAAAAAAAAAAAAAAAAGAGTTGTCGTGAAGCTGCAGATCACATGTAACCCCCAAGTCTGAAGGAAGAATAAAGATGCTTGCGGCATCGAAAATGATGTCGATCTGGACCAAGCGACGATAACGAGTCTCGGCAGGTGCCGTTCTTTCTTCAACCTGCGTGCTTCCCCCAATCTCCCAAATCCTGTCGCGGACCGAGAGTGGAAACCGAACCAGCATCTTCGAGGGATTCGATGACTGTCAATAACCATGTGAGATGCGGTTCGATCTGATGCCTCAGAGAATGTGAAGAGCGCCCCCAGGATGTTCAGTTTGCAATTTTTTTCAGTTTTTCATCTCCGTAAGTCAGAATGCCGAGAGATTGGAATCATGTATGTATGTATGTTATGGTTATGTTATGTCGACTGGACTTGGACCTTGGACTCTATGGCCACGCCCTGCCCACGTGTAAGAAGGTCCCCCCCCGCACCGTCCTGCATGTTTCCACCCACCGTCCACCCACTGTCCACCCACCACCCGTCCACCGCCCGTCCACCGCTGTCCGGATTCTGTAGCCTCCGCTTAACCCAGAATTCGTATCGCGCACCGAGAGATCTCCAGGATCAGGACGAGAGAGCGCGATGGGATCGTCCATGTCCATGTAATCATGTATTTTCTTTTTTTCCTTTCTTTCTTTCTTTTCTATCCTTTGGATCCGGGAGGGCTTTGTTCCAACAATAGCACCAATCGAATCCGTTCGAGAGACTCCCCTGCTAGTCCTACTGGTCGTTACCATCTGGGCGGAACGCGTCCATCTCTATCGATCGCATCCCTTTCCTTCCCAGGGCTCCAGACTGAAATGAAAAGTCGGAAAGTTGGCCACCTCCTTGCTCTGATCGGATCCTCACTCTCAGGACGCCACTTTCCCCGGGTGCTAGATCTCATCTCGGGACATTTCATCCCTGCCAAAGGGATAATGTAGGGTTGGTTACTATCTGCCTTCTTGCGGGGGGGGGAAGGGAAGCTCGTTGGGCCTGTGCGCTGCTCATTTCTATTTCCTATATCCCCACCCCCAGGCCGGGAGATTTCAAATAATCCAGATTATTGCATCGCAAGACATTCGGTAGAGGTGCATCTGTTTTTCCCGCTCCTTAGCCACATCGAGCCTGGTTGGCTTGGAACTGGGGACAAGGTAGGGTAGAAATCGAACTGCTATCCAGCTACTCTTCATTCACTCCTTACCACCACCACCACCACCACCACAACAAAGTATTTCTTCTTCCTTCCGGTCCTTCAACCTGGTGGGATCCTTGACCTCCCAGCGGTCAATGACCCCACGGCAAGTACGGTCTCCCTTCCTGTAGCCGGATCATTGTGTGTGTGTGTGTGTGTGTGTCCATCTCCAATCTCCACCAAACCAACAAGTGAACGATCTCTACAATCCTCCTCATCCATCCCATGGTGATGGAGGACGAGAAGTCCCTGCCCCCGCGTCATCGGGATGCTATGAGCAAAAGAGAAGCAGCTGGTCGGGGCAGATATTACCCCAAATCCCCATGTTTCCAGTCGGCCCCGAGTGACGGGCATCATTTCACGTCGAGTCCCTCCGGAAATAGCCCCATGGGGGAGGATCCCAACCGGGATCCTTTCTATTTGGAACGTTCCCTCAAGAACACCAGATTCCGAAAGATTTGCCCCCCGAGCGACCTGGAGCTGGATGAAACGGAGTACTGGTCTTTCCACTCATCCTATCCGAAGGGAAATCGCGTGCGGTATCAGAGGCATCTCGATGGCAATCCGATCGATCTCCCGACTCTTTCCCTTCATCGTGGCTGTGAACCAATCCTTTTGAGGAACTTGCCGACAAGAACATCCAAGATTCCGGGCCATTGTGGCCAGAGTTCCTACAGTTCCCTACGCTCTGATGAGACTGGGGAAACTCCTGACCTCAGTCCCAACAGCTCCTTCTCCTCTACTTATTCCGTCTCCACCCCTCTGGATGCGGCTTGCAATTGGAATGCGACCACCGAACTACCCTCTCTCCAGAGCAGGCATCTTCTACGTGTCCGATCTCCCGCTCCAACGCGATTCTACCAACTACCCACTCCCCCCGGAAACGAATCCACCTCCCAGATGAAGAAAAAGGAAGACACCGAGCAAGCAAACGGGTCCTCGGACACCCTCACCCTCACCATGTCTCGGAAACCGGAATTAGGTTCGACTTATCTTCACACCAAGCCTCTTCCTAGGATTCCAACATCGCCCACGAGTCCTCGTTCACCTCTAAGTCCTTCCCAGCCGAAACCTTTCAGCCTTGGACGGCGCCCACAAGTAAACCCAGCGGCCATATCTTCTCCAAGTTTGGTTAATCCGGTGACCAGGGAGCCACACCCATCACCCCTGGATCGTGCATTTTTCATCGCCGCCACGGAATGCCTTGGCCCGGTTCCAAATCCGACCGCTACTTCCACGCCGATCACGCCTCAGGGCACTGGCCCGGCCACAAAGGGAAGGTCATCGACGTCAACATCTGGTGTTGCCAATGGTGAACAATCCGTGTGGGAATCTGATTCGGATTCGGAGTCTTTCAGGCCGAAGTCTCAAACCCGGCACAAGCCTCTAGAAGTCCTACGAAAGGTCCGAAGCCGGGTTCAGCTCCGTTATGCTGCCAAATCAGAGACCAGGCTCAATGCAGATAGCCACATTAGGGTACCCCATGGGGCAATGCCTGCACTTCCCAAAAGTGTGATCGATCAGGCGTCGCGACCACCGCCAGTTACCCTTCTTCCTTCGGGTCGAATCACCGATGATACACCCGCAATGACGGCGAGGCAATCTCGGCGCCCTTTCAGTTCATCCATTACATCGATTCCTCATCTTTTATCTCGGAACCGCTCCCGGAATAGTGTCCGGGCCGGCGCCCATGAAATCGATCCCCCAACTGCTACTGCCGTTGAAGCGACGACAACGACTCGACGCGGTTATAAGTCAATGGCTCCAGGCTATCTCCACTTTCCCAAGGCAAAGGAGAGCGATATGTATCTCCAAGACAAGGAGTTGAATCCGGACGTTGACAGCAATGCGTCTCTGACCCCTGGCCGTCCAGGAATCGCCAAACGTATTTGGAGTTCACTTCAGATGTTTCGCTGTCGAAGCCCCGGGTATCCTTGGGGATTCCAATATCGAAAACCGGTGTAGTCTTTTTTTTTTAATCTATCTCGACAATGGGTACCAGGGCTCTTTCATTATTCACGCCATTTCAAGCTTTGGCTAGCTTGCCGCTCGCTGCAGCTTCTCAGGTCTAATATTTCACGTCCGCTTTTTTCACCCCAGCGATCTCTTGTTATGTTTCTCAGCCTCATATGCTTACTGGATGGAGCTTATCTGAACGGTCGGGTGATAGGGAACAAGATAGAATCAACATGATGGATGGGAGTCGGGTAACATGATGATTTCACGTGGGCCCCGGGTTTGTTGCTGACAAAGACTTGATGATTATAATGAGCAACCCAGATTGGCTCCTTTTCTGCTAATGCTATGATAACGACACTATTTTCGCTCTTATGCTGCTATGTCTGGTCTCGATTACTTGATGGCTTTCAAGCTCGATTCAATAAAAGCATCCTCTTTATCATCCCGGTTCCTCTTGCGTTACCAGCTCGATCTGTCACTCATTTTCACTTTTCCAATCCTATGTCTTCTGATGTTTTTACACCATTCTTCAATGGACTCTCACCCTCGAAAGCATACGATCCTTCCTTTTCCCTCGACCATGTCGTCACTTTCTTTTATTCCACTCCTTTTTCTTTGATCTCTTTTTCCGATTTTGATGACCGTCTCTTATTAGCCTTCAGACAAACACATGCAGATAATGATGGCCTTTGTAAGCTAAACGAATGCGCAAATATTGAAGAGATTTATTTCCCAGATAGCTGGTTATCTCCATGTAATCGGTTGGTATGAGCGCGTGCGACAGAATTCTACTGCTGGTGATGAACTGGAATAACCGTAAACGCCTAGAGACTTCCAATGACGCTCTCTCTCCTCCGACCTCCCCTTTTTTTCGCCCTAAGTTGATTATGGGGTAGAAAACCAGATTAATAATGTATGTGCCAGGATGCCACCCGAATTTCCTATCCATTTCATCCATTTAAATATGTACCTGTTTGTGGGGTTCCGGCACCCATGTCTTGCAGCAAACTACAGCTGCAGTTTGCTATGATAGAATCCCGTTAGCGACTATGTAGCCTAATCTCGTAGTACTTAAGGTATGTATGTATGTCCGTATGCACACATGTATAAAATCTCTAACAGTCTATGTACATGTACATGTACATGTACAATAGTAGAGAGCAAACATTACTCATAAGCATGTATAATCCCATACTAATAGTACTAGTACTGTACATCCATTTACATGTACATACAATAGAGCAAACATACATAATGCGCTGTCCATGTAGTCAGTAAGTATTCTTTTTCCCACGGTTTCCGAATCATGCATGATGCATGCAACTCATGAGAGCGAGCTTCCCATCTTTTTTTTTTTTTTTTGGGTCGTAAAAAAAGTTTTAATCACAGCTGGTGTGATGTATAGATAGGATAGACTAGTTTGAAGGAATGTTGGTCCCCTGGAAAAATAAGCTGCTCGATATAATAATTCTTCATTAGACTACTGTACTGTGATAGGTAAGGTAAGGTAAGGCAGGAGTAAGGTAAAGTTGGTATGGCCGATATACCGTGATTGTACATGATTGCTAATCTACTAGAGAGAAGGTTGGCTTACCTACTACTACTAATGTAGGTACTTATAATATGAAATATACGGCTGCGGGTCGGGGGCTATCCCTTCTGTTAGCCCGACCTACATTAGGTAACATATAGTGGTGGTGCGGTACATGTACATGTATATGTACATCGTATAGGTAGCAATCAATCAATCACAACTACTCTTTCGATCATAGCGCAATAGGTATAGGTAGATATCAGAGCTAGGATATTATTTATCCTTACAGGGGCGGGTAATAATATACTAATAGTAATCACTATATCGTTCGTTGGTAACTCTCTCTCCTTAACTATCAGGCAGGAATGCTAGGTATAATAGTAATGATCATACCAATCCAGATATACATACATATACCTATTATGAACTTAACGCAAGTTAATCAATAATCATATGCAGCATGTCATCATCATCCTGTCGCGCCCTGGCATTCTCGGTATGTTCTGTACTGTACTATGTATACTAAGTGCCAGAACTAACTAACTAACTATTATGATATGATAGATAGTATGGATGTGTCCGCATAGTTACTCCTAGTAACTTCTGTGAAATAGGTCTTTTATACAATATACCTACCTAGTTCCCTAAATTATTTAATTGATTAAATGATATAACTACATTAATTAGTAGTTATTAGTCATTTGTGTGGCGCTGTCAGTATACAGCTCACTAAAGTGCATATGAATATTGTTCTATGCATATAGGTATGTACACAATTCCCATCGTTCCCTACCTTACATTATCACCAAGTCCAATTCCATGTGGGCATATTAGTGCCTAAAACAGTACCGGTAGTCCAACCAGACGAAGCTAGTTGATTCGTCCTTCGTTGGAGTCTGGACTAGGGGGGCCAAAGCACACATTAATTTATTTACTATTTAATTTGATCGCCCTTTAGGTAGCGCTCGGCGAATGATAATGCTTCTTCCCCGCACTTTGCGTTTTCTTCTTCTTCTTCTTCTTCTTCTTCTTCCTTGATCTAACTGCTATTCTATGTACCGCCTTATTACTACCTAATGATGGTTTAGTTCTGTATGCACTTAGCGCCGATCACTGAATGACGCTAACGAACGAGTAATAAATCTGGAATTCCTAGCTAAGCGAGCGAGTGGTAGGTGGGGGGGGGGGACAGCGGATTTCACGATATCTTGTATATATCAAGCAATAGTAATAATTGCGGGTTCATGTAGCGTCTAGAAGGACCAAATTGCCGATATTATATAGGTAGGCTGTGAAATCAATCGATTAATTAATAACTTGGCGAAGCTACGTTCACCCCCCGCGCCCCCGATATATACCTATTATACCTACACAATGTAGGGATGGATTATGTATACTAGTACCACGAGCGTGGCAACTCGATACTTAGTAACCAGGCAACAGTCAATCTCGAAATTTTTTTACAATGGGGGGGTAACATTCCATAGGCGCTTCTTTGAGCTTCTACGGAGCAGTACCTACTATAAATCATCTATGATAACCAGAAGATACAGGTACCCATTATTCGTCACTAGCAATGGAAGAATTCCATGCATCTCGTAGATTTTGAATTTTATCGCGTGGCTGCAGGAGTCCACTAGTTCATCATGATTAATTAATAGTTCGTCCCTGCTGCTCCAATTCCCTTACCGGACAGTTTTCGCGCTGAGGAAATATGTATCGATTGATTAACGGGATGAACGGTACCTAGAACAGTTATTATCTATGTACCTAGAGGATCCAGCTCGATCGAAGGACCTGGATTTTTCGTACACTCGAGCAGTACATGAGTAGGTACTATGCCATGTCTACGTAGACCTTGGTAAAGTTGCATGATCTCAGCATGTATCTATTTTTTTCCTCTTGATGAAGAGTATTGAGAGCGCACCATACTATCCTATCCTATCCTATACTATACTCCCACATGGATATAGTATTTGATGATTAGCAGGATCATTTAATATCAGTTGCGTCTACGTCCCAGTTAATAATAATGCGCGGGGTTTTCTAATATCAGGCCGTTAGGGTACACATACATGGTTGCCGTCCTAATCCCCATAACAACCTAATGTCGCTATGGACATGGTAAAGTTATGGGTCGCAGGGATAGCTTCGGGCGAGAACCATTCGAGAATCATCTTTTTAGCATGGGGCATCTCAACTAGCCAGATATGTATATGATTAAAAGGAATTCATTCCATTGACATGTTTTTCGTTCGAATGGTTTATATATACTACGACTAGTATACTATATTAATCATGCGCCAATAACACTACTAACTTTTCACTGCTAGCTAGCATATTATTATTATTTCGACTGACAGAGTAGTGTAGTTAGAGAGCACATAATGGCCTGGAAAGGATCAATTTTATACCTCCTTAAGTTCGATACTGCTTACCAGTCAGTCAGCAGTAACCAACCGCCTATAGTATTTATTATTCATCCTATATGTAACCACTTGCCATTGTATGTTGATTAGTTGACAAGACAAGACATATATATATCAAAAAGGCGAAACGTACTACTAATAATGAACAGAACATCTCCATGTTGTCAGACTATATATAGTAGTCTACATGTACATCGGGCAGTACACGCAATTCTCTCTTGGCGGGTTCGCCAGGCTGGGGTTACCGATCGGTTAGTAGTAGTCATAGAATGTTCGGTACTAGTACAGGACCAGCGACAAAGCCTTCACGCCACCGATAGTTATCAAATAGACTTCCATAAGCCTGAGAATGCAAAAAAAAAAACATGTGGTTGTTCCCTAAGTCATCGGCATGGGTAGTCGAAGCCGTTAGGAAGATTGATTGACATGGACGGATCTCCTGATATTTATATAATGAGTGGGAAGTTTGCACACCACTGATGAGCGAGAGGAGCATTATACAGCCGGAGCAAGAACTTATGGATTCTGCGAATGTCGAAGGATTAAGGATTGGATAGAGGGAGTTTCCGTTGATTTCGCTAGTAAAAGCTGCTTTGACAAGCATCAAAAGAGGAATTCCCGGAAAGCCACCTGAAATGAGAGAATGGATGTCTCTAACAACTCCTGTTAAATTTGTAAAGACGAAAGACAGGAGGAATCTTGCTATCTACTATGGGCCCATCAAGGTCGACTCATTAACATTGCTTCACCACAGCCACAATATACTTATATGCATTGGAGAAACGGGAGAATTAGAGAGCATATATCAATAAATAAAGCTATGATTTAATCGTAGGATGCTGGGAAGGTAGGTCTAAAGAGAGTTATCAAAGACTACCTAATTTTGGTATGGAAAATAAAAACTACCCCACAGGCCCTACTATACCAATTTAGACTTGCACTATTCCTATCCTGGAGCCAGTCAAATGACTTCACTCAGGATTTGACCCATCATCATAGTGAGATATACCTTCTGGTGTTCTTTCTATTCGCTGGACGAGTCCTCGCCGGTACAATAATATTCGGGTTACCCGTCATTGCTAATTTCATCCTCAGGTTCTCGATATTTCACGTGATAGCGGCAGTACTCCAGCACCGCGCAAAGTTCTTACGTTATGTCAGCTGCCGCCAGGCCAAGACCAATTTTCGTCTTCTGCGCCATTTATGGGATTGGAGGCGCCTGGGCTCTGAGGTAAACGCTAAGAGAGGCTGGCGGTGTGGCTTACGTCAATTTGGCCGCAACGTCATCATCTGGGCCGTCAACAAGCTGCCACCCGAAATAACACTGAACCGGTTCGCCAATCGTACCAACAGTCTTCCCCTACACGAGCCGACCCTATCAATATGGAGATAGAACGAGTCGAGCAACCTGCACTTGACCATATAGTCGATGATGTCTTTGGCACATCCCCACCTAAAAAGAGTGTTAGTTTTCAAGAAGCGTCGATGGGCCTTGATGACCTGGAGGCGACTATGCCACTCCATGCAGAGGAACTCTCTGAGCTCCCTTCGCTTCGCCGCCAACACGTCACAGCTGGGTATCGTGATGGCATTTCCTCCTCCAAAAGTCAGCATGTTCAGCGCGGGTTTGATGCAGGCTTCCCCGTAGGAGCGCAGTTCGGGATGAGAGTTGGGACGATACTGGGGATCCTTGAAGGTGTGCTGAAAGGACTAGATGAGCCCACAGTCCCTATAATCATGAAATCTGAAATCGACAACAAGAAAGAGGAGTCTAAAGAGATGAAAGAAGTGAGAAGGGGGAATAGTGAGCGGGTCCGACGCTTGTACTTCGATGCCGCGAAGGAACTGGGTGTGGAATCTGTCTTTGGGGGCAAGGCAGGCGGCTCTACTGCGGAGTATGGCAATGAAAACAAGAAACCAGAATCAGTATTGGCAAGGGCGGCTGAGCCGATTGTCTACAAGTGGGAGAGAATAGCGGCTGTTCCAGAATGGGAGAAAAACGTAAATGCATCCGAAGTCGAAACGGTAGCTGAGCGAGGCTAAACCGATTTCATATTATGTATGGTATGAGTTTATGGAGATCACGATACCCTGAAAGAGGGCAGATATACTATGGATTGCAACTGGTCATAGCTAGTCATCCCAGGTGCGGAAGGCCGCTACTATGCATATTGACTTCCAACATGCAGGGTCAGCATCCCTTGTGCGGCATTTTAAGTCTCTTCGACTCCGCATCTGGATTCAGAGCCTGAGGCTTGTACCAGAAGCCCCGAAGTTGTCTAAAACATGTTCAAAGAACCTGGATAGAAGGTGCGGTGATTGTCCCTGTGCGGTTGGCAACTGGGCTAGATCATTCAACCCTTTAATAAAATGAACCTTTAGTTAGTAGCTTTGAGCGGGATTACGTCCTCTACTCCTACCTATCCTTTTATCTCATATATACCTAATGCTCGGCATATTTCTTATGATTGCTCCCATATAGAGTACTTAGCCGGCACCGAACGTAGAATACCCCCTGCCTGTAAGCGTAAAGATGGAGTCAATGATGTTTCTAACTCCCCTCCCTTCCCATGCCAAGGTAGTATTAAACAATTAATCCAATGGAATTCAACTATACTACTTTTTGAAAAAAAAAATAAAATTAATAATAAAATAATGACATATTAAGTGAAGTTGATTTGAAGAATACCAATTAAATATTTGTAAATGGTGTATTCCAGTAAATAACTAACCAGAAAACATACCTGAGGATTCTAATTTCCTATTCTCTCCGTTTCTTTGTTTTGAGTATATTTTCTATACTCCATGTCTATTCATTCATCTAGATTTTCATCCTCTGAAAGCCTTCATCGCCTGAAAAATCTAGACGTTGCAGCTAGCTTCTAATGGGACACGATAAAAAAAAGAATGAAGAAACTATAGCCAGGCATTTGTCGGTCCACAACCGACGGCCGGTCTGATCGGAGGTCTTCCATACTTACATTTCCGTGCGGTGAAGGCCTTCAACGTACATATGTGAAGCAATACCTCTAGTAACAACTTTAGTCATTTCGTTAAGGGCTATAAGCCGCGGTGGTGAACTCTAATCAGATAGAATAACACAGCAGAAGGCTTCCTAAGGCTTTGAAATTTGGCTTGTCGGGCCGAGATAGATCGTTAATCAGGTGGAATATGGAAATTAATTATTATAGTAGATCTCAAGATCACCACCCTCGGCTAGCGATGAGCAGTGAGGGACTTTGGTGGGAATGGAAAGCTTCATGGCACGTATGATTTACCTACCTTACTACTTTCTGGTAAAAAACGACTAGGCAGCCCTTAGTTCTAGCTAACGAGGGAGGGGTGGCAAAACCGTCGGCCGTAGCGCGTTCTCTGTGCGATAGGGCTTGACAACGCTGAACTTAAAGTTTGTTTGACCGCTGGAGAATTGGACCTTGCATGTTTCACTGTCAATGGAGAGAAATGAGAAGGGGCCTTGCCAGCAATCCCTTTTCCTTCTGAACCAGGAAGTCCGAGTTCCGTGGGAGGTGATGGAGATATATGGTGCTTGGTCCCTTCTGCTGGCGTAGAGCGTCATTTGTAAGTGTGCGGAAGATGAGGTATCAATGACAATTCCATAGAACGTGTCATGGCAGTATCTCTGGCGAGGGTTTCGAGTAGTAGTAGAATAAGTAAGGGGGTTATCACCCATAGGAGGATTCGTCAGGGAATGGGAATGGTAGGCAGAGCGATCCGCTAAAGTTCCCGCAAGATATCGACTGTTGAGTGCTCCGAGAGACGGGAAGAAGGCGTCGCTGTCCTGGGCTTGAGAGTTGCTAATAGTCAAGATTCCATGTTGACAATCAGACTTCGATCCCTTCGTCCAAACCGTCTTCTTCGCCTGGACCATCGGTGTCATTAATGGAGTCAGTTACGATGTCGTGACCTTCATAATCGGCAATGTATTGACCGATCCATTGACCAAAGCATCATCTCGATTGCTCGCGTGTGTCTGGAAGACCAACATCGCGGAGTAAAGCGTCGGTTGAACGGATGCAGAGCGAGTGTAGGTCTTATCGAGGCTTTTCGGACTGCGGGATTCTGATGATGAGGCCTATCAACATATCGAAGCCCATATGATCAATGTCGATTCACCCTCTTCTGCACCGAATCCTGACAGTCAGGAACATGCTACCCACTAATTCCTGACCTCTTTCGGAGCAATCGATAATCTAGATAGGACAGAAACCAGTCTTGCGGACAGATCTTTTGCCCACGTGGTTACCGACAGATAGAATATAACACTATTGACATTTTTTCTTCGTGCTCACATCACCTGGAAAATATGTGCATCACCCGACACCAGGTGCGTGTCACCCCGGTTTGGGCTACAACCGACTATAAAGTGTAAGGCATGACTTGCGATTGTGCTACCCTGGGCCTACACCAAGATAATGCTGAGCGGAATAATATATCTATCCTCTGACGGAAAGATACTGCTCCGTTTATGTACTATCCGTTCACTTCAAGGTCTATATTTATTACAGGCTATAACCTCACAAGACCTCGAGGGTAAGCCAGATAAACTACCTATTCTTGAAGATCAGCGACTTGCATACCCTGCAGAGGGCCTAGTCTCGATTCAATACATACATTTGATTAGTTATCAATATAATATATAATGTATAAATGCCACTACAATAATGGGGGATTTTTCACCCGGTAAGTGTATCCATGAAGGATCTTACACGGTTTTCCCGCGAGAACGAACACATCCATGTAACTAGATGGACCAGATGGCCGAAGGCCAAAGCGGTGTATGAAATATTATTATTATTATGTATAAACCTTGCCGCGATAATATGCGAATATTAAATCGATCAAATGTGAACACTATGTATTGAATTGAGACTAGGCCCTTTTAGTCGACTCTGCAAGGCGTCCAAGTCGTTGATATTTAAGGATAAGTAGTTTGTCCGGCCTATTCCTGGAGTCTTGTAAGGTTATATAGAGCCTATAATAAATATTGGCTTCGAAGCGAACGGGCTTTTGATAGTTGTACATACATACACTGAGCAATATCTTCTGTGAGAGGATATATTATTCTGGTCAATTTTTTTCTGTTGTAGGTCTAAGGTAGCACAATTGCAAGGTCATTCTCTGCGCTGTATAACGGTTATAGCCTAGACTGGGTTGGTGCTTGTGCTTGGGAACTGGAGTGCGCGAACAAGCCGCGCAAGCCCCGTACTGTAGGACGACGACGTAGTATTAGGGAGATCCGATTCTACTCGCAGTAACTTTTAGAGTAGGACCTGAGATTTATCCTTTTAATTTTTAAATTTGCATGTAAAGCTACTTATTATTATCTACACGCTACGAAGTTAACGAATAATAAAGAAATTCTAGCGCTTAAAGTAGTTCAAATTCTGCGCTCCGATTTCTTTACACGTTTTAGTATTTGTTATGATGTGCTTTTCGGTTTTCGCATTATTTTTCTTCTGAAGTTCAAGCCCACTTTTTATTATATTTTCCCATGTTTTCTGATTATACGTAAGTGGCTTCCTTGCTCTTGTAGCTAGAACGTGCAATTGCAGATAGCTCATGTTAGGCGCGTCTCGTCAGGAGAGGGGGACATTCGCACACGTTTTCGAGTAATTCTGGATAGTGTATCGTAAGCCCGTATTAGTATAACACTTAACCTTGATCGAAATGTCGAAGTTTGAAAAAATCTTGTATAAAAGACCTAATTTAGGTTAGCGTGGCAGAATCGGCAGAATTCTATAGCTAGTAGAGTCTCCTTCTAGAGTGTGAGTAAGCTGTAGGTACCGGATGGCTCCGAATGAGGTAGGGTTGCATCATATGAAAACTTCATGATGAGGTCCCCTAGAGCTCCTTCCGACACAGGAAGTGCTTCATTGCGTAAACAGTCCCCGTTGCTCCATACCTATAATATAGTTTTACGTATCTATTTATTATATTGGTATCGAAGCTCCAAGCGCCAAGTTCTGTTAGGAATATAATACTAGTACTCACCAAGAAGTCGCGACTTCCCTATCAAGTAGAGTGTCTCCTAACTAAGGTACGAAACCGCCTCAACTCCTTTCACTACTGTGACGATCTGAGAACTTTTCTGAGGTTCGAAGTCCCTTGATTTTCTCTATGCTAGCTAGGAAATTACACGCTATTTATGCTAAAGACAGCAGTCTAAAACCAGAACTTGATTATCGTATAATAGAATAAAGAAATGTGACAGCAGTACCGGGATCTGAACGATGATGAACTGAGTGAGGATATGAGCTGAAAATAGTGGCAAGGAATGCTGCCAAGAACATATGAGAATTCTAGAATGGGCAATTACCGAATAAGGAAATCGTTATCCGCACTCGGGTATCCCGAAAATCCTCGATTAGCAGGTCTAGTGGATTGCCATTACCTCTACATTCAACACGATCAAAATTTTGTCCTTTGAAGTTGGTCCGAAATGAGTCTCCGTCCAACATCATGGCTAACCGAAAGCGATCCCGGTCTTTGCATGCTGCAGGGGTCAGGAAGAAGCGTACTTCGCTTCTGCCAAGCGGCTGGAAGTCAACTAGAAATATCAAGATCCCCAGAATCATCAAGAGAAACCGTAGGCTGCCCCACTGTGCGGCACCTCGAGGAGGCTTGCGTTACTTTTTACTGGTTTTCTTTCTACAAGGTCGACAATGGATAGTAACGAGACGAGGACCCTACATCCTTGGGAAGTACTTCGTCAGGTTGCCACCTCAATAAATTGGAAACATAATGAACTTTCTGTGACGCTCCCTGCCCACACCACTTGGAGAGCCGCAATCCAAGCTATTGAGGTAGTTGTTGGTGATGTCGATAAACCGATGTTTATAATACCCCGGCGAGTTGGCTTCAACCCTCGACGCTTACGGGAGATAGATTACACTCCAGACTATTCAGACTTGGAATTCGAATTCTACAGCGCCCCTTGAACGTTCTTCTGGTCTGCCTATCGTACCGGTGTTAATCTGCAAACCTTGGATCCCCTCGACCTTCGTTAGAGAAGGCTTGGCAACATCTTCGGGAAATAGCGAAGAAGGCTGCCTAAGAAGAGTTCCGCGAACCATATGTGACACTTCGTGCAGATCGAGTAGAAGGTTACCTACCAATCATCACAGCTAATGCAACTCTGCGAAGCCTGGATGGCCTTGATGAAGAGGCGGTTCACCTGGAATCGGTCGAAATGATATGGGATATTGGAGCTCACCGTGCTATAATTTCGGAAAATGTAATGCGCATCCACTAGGCCTTTATACGGGCTACACCACTCGACCAAAAGGTCATAGAAATGTTGAGTGTATACTCAACATTGCGGCCTAGTCCATTATATAGCTTCGTGCATTACAGAAAATCTCCTTCCAGCAGAATTCCGGGAGTACCTAAAAGATCCTATCTACCACCAGTACCGCACAAAGGAGGATTAAGTCTACAGCTGGACGCCTATATTGGGCTCACAAATTGCCCCGTCACTATCAATACGGTTGCCCTCGTAATCCCGAGAACTAAGATGCCGAACGAACGAGTTGGAATTGTTTGGACAGTCTATGTGCATCGATCGATCTACTTGTGAAAGCATTCCACGGGAAATGCTTCGAGCGAAGTAAATATCCCCCAGAAATTCTGGGGTGATATTGTTGTGAAGGAGTATCTTAATCAGGATGGCGAAATTGTGTATCTTTAGATGAGATGTGATTCTGACCTTGATCCAAGCATAAAATATGTCTCTTTACTATAACAGGTCAAAACTATCACTATGGAATCATCATCGTTTATTTGTCGGAAGTTTGGCCTTCATTGCTCGTTTTAGCTAGTCGACAAGTGACTGGATCTTTTCAGGAGTCCATTTGGTATTTGGCGCATGGGATTAAGAAACGCTTGGAGGCATTTTGAAGTTGTAAGGTCTGGGTAGAGAATAATGATGATCATGATCATTTTATTATCATTACTACGGATTGTAACTATTTTATAGAAGCAAGCGCTTATTGTCGTCACGTGATGAGGTTGAGACCCGTACTCTAGCGTTTTATTGTGGTAGCTTTCACTTTGTAAAGTGCGAGCCAAACGGACCCTTTCACTTTTGAAAATCGCAATTTTCAAAAATGCAAGCCGACCTTTGCATTGCTGCACGCTTTTGAAGTGCGAGCCGGGCCCTTATAAGGCACAGTTCTGAGTTTTCTTTGAGTTTGAGATTTCCAACTCGATCCAATGCTTGCTCAGCCTCTTGCGAGCGTAGGTAGTACTGGGATGAAATTAAATTACAACTGTATTAATAAAATGATTGGTAACCTTGGCACTAATGTAATGGAAAGTGTTCAATTCTAGCCCCTTTCAGCCAAAAATTCTCTAGCGCCCGGACCTAATTATCTTCGGCTAGCCATTTAGTGTAAACGGAGAGCTCTAACATCTCACCTATCCAGCACCCACATATCACTTACGAAGAGGGATAGCTCTCGGCCTCGTTGTCTCCAATCGAGGACTAATCGCTAAGGGAAACCAATCCTCATCGCCTCTGGTTCCCAAAAAGGGTGGTTCTCGTTGCTTCCAGCCCTTCCGGCTCCCCTATGTTGCCAAGCCCACCGTTGATGAAACAAATGCCTACATTAACTAGAAACTACAAATTTACGATGAGAATAGGTGGCGAGACGATCAGTTGTGGGAGTACTATCAAGAGGACTTTGTGATAATGCGCCTGCGAGACCACCTCCGTGCGAATAGTGTCCATGTCCAGAGAGCCCATGAAGTACAGGTCGCTAACGAATTATACACAGTCTTGCAGGAGCAAGCACTCGACGGTTGACATCTCACAGCGGCTTTAGCGAATCACTCTACCTACCTTCCCTAATGATGTCAACTTCTCCCATGACCGATAACCGTTCACTTATTCTACTACTACTCGAGCCAGAGATACTGCCATGATACGTTCTATGACATTGTCATCAATACTGGCCAATGTCTCGCTTCCGCACACTTACAAATGACCCCCTGCGCCAGCAGAATGGACCAAACATCATGCATCTCCCCCACCTCCCACTGAACTCTGATCTCCTGGTTTGGAGGGAGAGGGATCGCTGGCAATGCCCCTTCGCATTTCTCTCTATTGATAGTGAAACAGGCAAGGTTGAATTACCCAGCGGCCCCACAAATTTTGGGCCCACCGTTGTCAAACCCTATTACACATAGAAGGCGCTACAACCCATTGTTGCCACCCTGTCACTGAATGACATGCCCTCCGTCCCACTGCCAAATGAGATGCCCCCATAGAATGTCGCTCTCAGTACTCTTCCAACACGTTCTATGGTATTTTCATTGATACTGGTCAATCGCGAGTTTTCTTATCCTTCTTTCCCTTCTGTTTTCTCTTTTTCCATTTTTTTCTAAGTCGCAGCCAGTGAAGCGAACCGACACCCAGCCTATTCTAGAGCTTCATATCTTTACCACATGAATAGCACCCTTTGCACTCTTCGTATGATATGATCTCACAGACCTGCTGAGTTTACTCGACCTGTTTATCCCAAGTATTGTTGTGATTGTGGGCCTGTTATATGCAATATCTCCTCAGCAATAGCCTCCTTCGCACCACAACACCAACAGTTCCTTCCCTAGAAGCCTTTTAACCTTCAGCCTCTTGTCTATCTCTTGCAAATTCGGGAAGTTCTACGATTTTTTGGCACTCTGCAGAATCAATGGATGCGTCTCAAGAGTCAACTGGACTCTGGTGCTCACCAGCAGCTATTATAAATCATATTCTTGTGGGAATCTGTCTTAGCCGATATGCGGAACTCGGCTTGGAGATGTCTAAGGCTGCCTAGTCATTCTTTACCAGAAAATAGTGGTGAGTAAACGGTTCAAAGATCGAAGAAAACAAGATCTACATAGATATTTATTTTCGGTTGGCAAAGAGCATATTGCTTTATTGAGATGCCATAAGGCTTCTGAATATTGTGTTGAATGTAACAACAAATTATTCCCACGTCAAGGGCCTGTAAATTGTATGTTGAGTAGGTAGCAGAGTGGCATGATATCAGGTAGTTCGCTACATAGAGATTACTATAGAATTTTTAAAATCAATCACCGATACGTCGCTTAGTCGATCAGTCGGGTTAAGCTATCAGCTTTTTTCTGCTTCAGGCTTCAGCCCTTGCTCAAAAACTTGCATGTAAGCTTCATCGGACCAATTAAAGAAAGACTTCATCTGGTTGAACTCCGTAGCGTATTTGCTAACCGAACTAGTTTGCTTTAGTTGAACAATCTTCTAGGCATACTCCCTTTGAGCATCAACGTTGTCATAGACCACATTCAAGGCTCGTTCGAACCTAGAATTAGTAGTTATCGAAAATGAGGGTCGTTTCATCGTTTCTGTCTTCAGATAAATTCTCATAGTAATCACGAAGGAAGAGTTCAAACCATATTTCCGGGCCATCTTGTCAAGCTGTACCTTCAAGGCTGCTGTTTCCTGGTGCTGTTCATTAGCGGCAAGGTTCAAGTTAGCAGCAAGCTGCGATGTGACTTGCTCGAGTTGACTCCTGAGGCTCCTGATGTCCCTATCGTTTGTCGTAGCACTTGTGGACAATGTTCTTGGGGAAGAGGTGGGCGGTTCGATGCTATTTTTTCTCAAAGGCTTTTTCTCTTTGGACATTTGAACTTCAATGAGTAGCTAATTGTAAGACGCCTCACAGCCTTAGTTGTAGTTGCTCCTTGAGAGAAGCTTGGAAGAGAAATAATGTAGGCAACTAAGAATATTAAGGAAAATGGCAAACCTATTAGTCTCTTGATTCTTGAAAATCAGCTACAGAACATAGAAAAGATCTTGCTAGATACATGATTTCGTCGGGGCATTTATATCCGTAAAATGGTAGAAATGAGTGTATCTCCGATCCTATTAGCGCAAATTCGCACCTAGAGGGTAACATTTGGCGCTAAAGATCCCTTTGGGTCAACGATACTAACACCCAACGTGCACTAGTGTAGTCCGATATACTACTATTTATTTAACCATAGGGTTATTTTAAGCTTATTCTCTGACACGGCCTCAGCACAATTATCAAAAAAGTCGATCTCGTAGAAGCTGAACTGCACCAACCACGGCCGTCTACGGTTGCAACGGGCTCATCCGCCCTATCAGAGGTCGACTCGAAAACAATACGCCGTTTTACTCGCCAGATTCATCACTCGCGAAGGTTCCGCAAATACCATAGAGAAACTAGCCGCAAAAAAAAGGAGACTCTCCGACATGAAAACCGCAATTTCATGGATAAACTCGACCAAGAAAAGAGAAAACATCAAAAAGGCATGAATTTAATGCGGCAACTACGGTCAGAAGAGGAAACCGGGCACTTAATCTTCAGCCCATTTAATTAAGATTGCCAGGATGAAGGAAATTCAAGTTGAAAAGGCACAGCAAAAGGAAGAGAATAAGAAGTAAATAGATAAAAAGGCAGATAATGTACTAAAAAAAGCAAAGGCAGGGGTTGAACGTAACCTTCAATGAAGTTGTGTGGGAAAGAGATAGGCAGCTTGGCGAAAACGGCGGTGTAGTACAACAAGGTAATGGGAGAGCCCGAAAAAGGTCGCAACCAAAGCCGAAGCCTACAAAGAGTAAACCTATAAGCAACCCACAGGGCAAGAAGCATGTTGATGTTGACGTTGAGTTGGAGGGAAGTCTGTCAGTACTGTCTCTTAGGTCACCCAGGCTTAGGAGACAAATGCGGCCCCCAAAAAGATACGATAATTACGATGTGTATATAGAGTATTGCATGCGAGTTTCAGATAATTTGGGCCTTGTGCTATGTTGTTAGGAATTATTTTGTATGCATTGTGGCCATTCTACAGAGGTGTGCATCTCGCAAGGCCGTGTACGTGACAGGGAATACGTTCAGAAGGCGAAGCCCTTCGGTGATTTAGTTAATCGTACTCGATAACCCGCCTGTTCTATCATTTTTCGGTGGCCTGGGGTCAGCTAATTAATATTAAGCTGATGCTCCTACCGGATCAAGGTTGAATGCATGTCTGTGTTACCAGCCCTTGCGCCTATTGCTGGCTACCTACCCAAGATAGATGATAATAATCATAGTTGGAACCTATAGGCAATATGGTCAGAAGATGGGAACATGGACTTCTCTGTATTACATGATTTTTTTATTCTATTGCTAGACAACATAAAACGGGCTTTCCTCTGTCCGGATTGCGGTCGGATATAGTTACCGAGTAACCTCTGCGAACCATTAGTACGTCGATATCTACGGCCGGCAAAGATGTGTACGTATACATACGCTTTTCGGGTATTTAATTAAAACTGACAAGTTAATCTCAGTCGACAGCGGCAGAGAGGATGTTACAACCAATGGCCCGGGTGCAGGCCTAACCGGAAAGGATGACCTTCAAGCCCGAGACCCTTTCACTTATCGGGGAACTCATGGCAGTAAACAAAACGAAGACATTCGGATAGTGGAATCAGGGGTACAATGCACATGCGATGATAGCAATACATTCCCTCTGCCGACCGATGACGAAAAACATAGGCTTCGCAAAGTCGCCGGTTCAATCCCAATCGCTTCTTATGCTCTCTGTTTGGTGGAGTTTGCGGAGCGTGCGTCGTACTATGGCGTTACAACGGTGTTCTCTAACTTCATTCAATTTCCGTTACCTCACGGTATGTTCTCGCACTTAGTAGTAACCAGCGTTATTGCTCACTTTGGACCAAATAGGCGGAAATGGGGCAGGTGCTCCTCCACTTGGGTCCGAAGAGACGGCGGGAGCCCTAGGGAAAGGTGTCCAGTGTGCAAATGCATTCATTCTTCTCTTCAAATTCCTGGCTTATGTTATTCCGGTCTTTGGTGGCTGGATTGCCGACACAACACTGGGCCGCTATAAGACTATTGCACTTGGGGTGGCCATCTGTGGAATCGCCCATCTCGTCATGATTTTTGGAGCTCTCCCGGCAGTCCTAAGGGCTGGACACGGTATTGCTCCGTTTATGATCAGCCTGTTCTTACTCGCTATCGGTACTGGTTAGTTACTCCCTTAACTGTTAACTCATTATCTAATGAAGTGAAGGAATTTTTAAACCTAACATTGCGCCGATGGTCCTTGATCAATGGCGCCATCAGAAACCATATACCAAAATGCTTGGGTCTGGAGAGAAAGTGATTGTTGATCCTGAAGCAACCGTGCAGCGTGTTATGCTCACCTTCTACGCGATGATTAACGTTGGAGCTCTCTATGCTATTGGAACCACTTATTCGGAGAAAATAGTAGGGTATTGGCTCGCGTTTTTGGTTGCGGGAATCATCTACTTCCTCTTGCCAATACTCCTGGTTATTATGTACAAGCATACAACCAAGACATCACCAAACGGATTGGAGCTCAACAACGTGGCCAGAATCGTCCAAGTGGCCATTGAGAGAAATGGTTTCAGATTATGGCGAAAAGACTTCTGGAATGTTGCAAAACCGAGTGTCATGGCTCCTCAAGGAATAACAACCTGGAAAGGCAAGATGCTCGGATGGAATGACAAACTCGTTGATGACGTTCGGAGAACGTTCGATGCCTGCAAAATCTTCCTTTATTTCCCTATTTGGATTCTTAACGATGGCGGCGTGGGTTCAGTACTAACTAATCAAGGGGCTGCAATGACAACAGCCGGTGCACCGAACGATCTTCTGAACAACTTCAACCCTCTCACGGTCATTGTCGTGATTCCGATATTAAGCTATATCGTCTACCCATTTCTAAACCGTCGTAAGATCAAATTCGGCCGTATCAAACGTATTACCCTCGGGTTTATTTTGGCAGCGATATCAGGTGCTATTGGCGCAATTGTACAATGGCGGGTATATGAAACATCACCATGTGGCTATTATGCTTCAAATTGCACCATCGGTGATGGTGTCTCTCCGTTGTCCATTTGGATTCAGATCCCCACCATCTCCTTAGGGGCCATTTCGGGATGTTTGTGCAATGTTACAGCATATGAGATCGCCTATTCCCGCTCACCTAAAAACATGAAGGGGCTCGTCATGGCCCTAAACTTATTCTCCAATGCGCTCGCCAGCGCACTTGGAGAGATCCTTATCCCGGCGATCGCAGATCCATATCTCATCTGGGTATGGGCCGCTCCGGCTATAGCGTTGGCGGTTCAAACCGTAATCTTCTGGATTCGATACCGCGATCTAGATGATGACGCCTTTATGATATATGAGGAAGATTATAACCAGAATCGGGGGGTACTAAGAGATGCCAAACCCGTTGAGAAAGATGTATCTGAGTAGCTTGCGTTTCATAAGTGGGAGTTCGGTAATCAGACCAATAGTTGTTAATAGACAATTTCCAAATCAATGGTAAGATCAGTTCATTATTCTAGTAAAACTACTATGGCGGCGGACATCCAGTTCATTGATAATCCGTATGGTAATATATGTAATACGCGTATCGCATATTAGTGTAATAATGCGAATATTACAGGCCTTGCGGCGTTTCAAGGGGTCAAGCTGGTTTGGATTCCAGAATCGGAAGGGAAATTCTGCTTCCTAAATTGCACCAAGAAACAGAGCTGTGATAATTGCCGCCAGCGAAAGGAACGTGTGCAAAAGCAAACATGGGCTGCATGCAAGAAGCGACAAAAAGAGGAGTGTGATAAGTGTAAAAATATCCCTCCTAAATGTGGCACAGAGAGTGAGTTCCTTCATTTCCCTACATATGCTATCTCCTTTGTTTATATGCTGATATCAGAACAGATTGCTGTGCGCGCAGGCTCTTGTCTTTACAGCCTAATTTCATAGCTCAGAAATGTGAGATTCAAGAGAAGCTTAGTGGACAACCATCATGTCCTCTTCTACCCAAAACTCCATTGCGAACTGAATCATATCAAGTATTTCTGGTTAGGCAAAACTATATGCCAGGGAAAACTCTGAGTACTACTAGTAGTGGGAGCACTAATGTATCTCATGGTCTGCACTCATCCAGACCTTGGATTCTCTCTCTCTCGCCTCTCAAAATTTTCATCTCGGCCCGGCATCAAGCACGTCGCCACCGTTGGGCGTGTGCTTCGTTGCCTGGCTGGCACCCAGGATCTCGGCATTTCCTTCAATGTACCTGCTGGATACCACTCGGCCATAAAGAGGTGCCCAGTTACTTCTTACAACCTAATAGTATCTTTATTCTAAGCCGCTTATCTAACAATACCCAGTCTATCAGCTGCCCTCACATTTTGTGGATACAGCGACTCGGATTTTGCCGTAGACCTAAACAATCGTCGCTCCACCTCTGGCTTTGTCTTTCTATTAAATGGCGGCCCTATCTCATGGAAGTCAAAACAGCAATCTCCGGTCACTAACTCCACACATGATGCTAAATATGGGCCTGGCCAACGCCTCCTATGAGATTGTCTGGCTTCGCAAGGTTATGCTAGCCATATTACCCAACTATACCAAGTTTTATATGCCAGCTACTACTTTATATTGCGACGATCAAGAAGCCATTGCTACGGCAAATCAACCATCGCACATGGCCTCCGACAGATCAAAGCACATTGATGTGCACTTCCATACCATTTGAGACGCTACTGCCAACGGCCTAATTCGTCTCGAATATATACGGACATCCGACATGGCAGACGAAGGCCCTGTCCAAGGTGCTACATCAACGACATATAGGGGCCTCGGGATGGACACGGAATCTTGATTTATTTCTCTTTTCTTTCTCTTCTTTTGACCATTCATGTATATTTTGTTGATCTGGCCCTGTTTCCTCCACATTTTTATCCTTAGGGGTTTTGCGTGATGGAGGTTTTCCCCCGGGACTGCCTGTATATATATATATAACTAACTATATATATATAGCTTTTCTACCCTCCGGGCTCCGTATTTGAGTGCAGTGTGAATTAGCTAAGCACCTGGTTGCTGCTTTTGCTTTTTTTGCTGCGGATAGGACATCATGAAATGAGATCTCAAAGATGCTTTTCGCAATATCCTCATCGCACCGCAAGCGCAGTGACTTCTAGGGTTCCAATGGGAAAGTCAGTTCTATACAGAGAAATTCCCTTCTGTTGGACTTACTACCGCGCCGTTTACCTTTAATCTCTTCGCTGAAGGTTTACATTGGATACTACAATCCCGGCTTCATTACTTCACCACTATCTTAACGATTTTATCCACATTATTCCTGCCTCCCCGTCTTCCGACACCGTAGTTGAAAACGCGGCCAGAGACTATGGCCTCGTCATCAGCCTTCTAGGCATCCCACGAAACGAGGCAAAGAACGAATGTGGGACAGTTGTCTCGGTGCTTGGCTATGAAATCGACACGGGTGCCTTGGCGGGCTTTTTAGGTTCTTGTGGCCCGCTGTTAGACTGAGAAGAGTGTTTCTTCAGCTGCCTTTCCTACACACCAGTCGAAGTTTGTTCGAAAGCGCTTGCCCTTACAGCCCCGCGAAGATTCGTCTTGGTGGCGTGATCTTTTACCCCATTGGAACCGTGTACGTTCCTTTACAATATCCCTTCATATGGACGCCTCAGGCATCGATATGGGTGGCTTCTTTATGCCAGGCACCGGGCCATCCGACCCTCAGCTTAATAGAGAATGCGTTTGCAGTTCCCCTGCGGCGATCAGCAATAGATACTGCCTTTGACATTAACCCCTACGAAATGGAGGCTATTAAGTTCGCGTTACAGTGTTGGGGCTCTATCTGGTCATCGTCCACTGTCTTTGTCTTCGTGGATAATAAGACGTCCAAGCTTAGATTGTTAAAACAAGCTCTTCGTTCTCTAGCCAATACGCCCTTGCGACAAGCCCTTCTGCTGGCGGCGGCCTACGAGATCGTCATCGAACCTATATGGGTTGAGTGTTCTTCTAACAAATTAGCGGACGCTCACGTTTCGATAATAACACAATTGCCTTGTGCCCTCACTAACAAAACCACTCACTTTGATCCTCCAGCAGCGTTTTATTCCTGGGCTAAAAACGTCGCTCTCCTCAAAATGTCGTATAATGCCTTACGATTTCTTCGGAATGGTCTGGCCTCAGAAGCCCCCGGGCCACCATAGGGGCGCCCAGCATGCTACGGACAATAGAATTCTGGATCGCGATATCCAGCGTCTTGGCCGCTGGTCCTTCGGCGCCTTTAGATCATATTTTGACATGAGCTTCGAACGAGAGCCTCCACTGTCCCCGCCTCACGATGCTCTACCTCCTTCAGCAGCCACTATACCGTCTCTGCCTCTTTTTTCTCCTACCCTACTTTTCGGCCCAGCTCCACTGGCGCCCTGAGTTGACCCGCCGACAACTACACCAAGGGTAGCAATTTCAGCCTAGGAACATCGCCATACAGGTCCCAGCATCATTCAGGTGGGAGCAGTGCTGCCAATAACCATAACAAACTATTATTCACACCCTGTGCGCTCCCTACGTGCACTCTCCACTGTAGCCCTCGAAGGGTCCGCATAAAAGTAAGCAATGTCTAGCACTACTATGATAGTATTTTGTACTTTAATTCGTACATTACTATTGGTGCCTGAGCTCTGTCTAGGTGCCGTCTGAGTTTATTGAGATAAATTTACAGTGACATCAATCGTATAACTTCCATACCAACTTCCAAGGTGGAATTTCATATTTCCAATAGAATGATTTTCGGATCTTTGTCTAGTTGTTCACAATAATGCTGCCTTGCATGAGTTCCACATATCATATATACAATTTAAGCTGAATGCAGCAGGGGCATACGATGAATTAACTAATATTTGCACAAGTCGAGATGATCGAAGTAGAATAGTACTTATACCTTCCAACCACCAATAAATGTCATTGCATTCATGTATACTGCAACTCTCGTTACTGTTAAGGCATATCTTGAAAAGGTGTCAACATTTTGTAGATGGATTGATTGGTAGTAGAGTGCGGGGTCACATTAGGATCACGCAATCTCCCTTCTGTATTGTTGATATATTAATGTAACCACCCATGTCACGTCATTCGAAACGCTATGTCTACCATTGATAAGCTCATTTACGTGCAAGATAGAATTAAATTCATTACTATCACATAATTCTTTTACACACCTAAAGCTTTTCAGTACAAAAGGAACGGAGATGGCCTCCACACTTGTGCTCCCTGCGCAGCAGCCAGATATCGAATATACCCCTAATATCGAGAAGTGGAAGTCCCGAACAAGGCGTCGCTTGGAGACGGAGGAGTTGCCTCGAGAGCTCCCTCCGGACTTTCCGAAAAAGCTCTCTTCGGATCTCGTCTGGGAAGGTGGTCAGCTGAGAGGGGTCTATGACTGGACCTATGAATTGAATGACGCGGAATTGAACGAACTCGAAAATGCCCTAGCCCATTTTCAATGTAAGTTCATTGTTGGTAGTTCGTTTTATGACTCCCCACCTCCATGAAGGGTTAGTAACGGTGAATTAGCGTTAAAAATGCCTCTTGGATATATCAGCCAGGATACGTTTCCGCTACCTTCATTACATGAGATATTAAGGGATATCTCCAAGGAATTGCACCACGGGCATGGATTTAAAGTCATACGGGGTTTGCCTGTTGACAAACATTCCTGCGAAGAAAACGTCATTCTGTACGTTGGAATATCGTCTCACATAGCACCTGCTCGGGGACGACAAGATAGCTGGTTCAACCACCAGCCAGCAGACGTCGTGCTCAGTCATATCAAAGATCTTAGCAATACTGTAGACAAGGACATGATCGGTGCTCCGGCATATACTACTGCCAAACAAGTGTTTCATACGGATGCTGGGGACATTGTGGCCCTTTTTGCACTCAATACTGCGTCTGAGGGAGGACAAAGTTGGCTGGCTAGTAGTTGGAGGGTATATAACGAGCTAGCAGAGACAAGACCTGATCTGATCCAAACCCTCGCCGGAGACTGGCCATTTGATGAGTAAGATTTATGGCAACCCTCCTCGGGAACATTATCCCACTCGATACGAATAGTATTAACATGTAACCTTACAGGTTCGGAAACCCCAAAATTCCTTACCAATCCAGACCTCTACTCTTTTACCAGCCCTCCACAGACTCGACTCCCGAAAGAGTCTTAATTCAGTATGCACGAAGAAGCTTCACTGGATATCAGGCACTTTCACGGTCTCCAGGGATCCCTTCGATCACTGAAGCCCAAGCAGAGGCACTGGATACACTACACTTCCTTGCCGACAAATTCCGTATAGCGCTGGACTTCCAAAAGGGTGATATTCAATATATTAACAACTTAAGTATCTTCCACGCACGCGGGGAGTTCACAGATTCTCCAGAACAGCAGTGAGTTGATAAAGAAAAAGCGCCTAGTTTCTTCAAAATGACATTTCTCATACAATACAACATAGCAGAAGCTAACTCAATCTAGACGTCACCTCTTAAGGCTGTGGTTGCGTGATCCAGCCAATTCGTGGGAAACGCCAGTCGCTTTACAACCGCGATGGAGTGGTTTGTACGATAATGTAACACCAGAGAAACAAGTTTTCCCACTGGAGCCTACTATCCGAAGCGCAAGTCATCGGGATAGAAAGAAACTTGAGCTCAACCAAATTTGAAAGCCCATCATAAAGTACGGTACATACATCAATACACAATCTACAACTATGCCCCTTTACCATAGCGGATGCTTCTAGTATGTGTGTATCTATATACATATATATTGCGATCATAAGAGCAGGCAGTCCTTCTAAATAGCTACATATTTCTAACATAACGGCCTTGGTGTTTTGTTTTGGAGTTGTTGTGATCATGATTACATATGTTAGATAACATTCCATTCCTTTTAATTGATATATTATTAGTATGATAGTACCTAAGTTTAACGATACCATTAGCCAAGCGTCACCTGACCCGCTCTTCGCGGAATTGTATTTTCCCTCTCAACTTTCAACATTGGGGGCCAGTTTGCCGTTTGAGTGAGCTTGTCTCTAAGCTCCCAAACTACTAGTGACTCTCTGAGCCTTTCGTCTTTTTCCGGTCCAAACAATATTCTTCCAATAATACCTTCTCTTTAAGGCTTTATCTTAGCGCGTTTGTTAAGTTTTGATCGAGTGCTTTCTACGAGACAGCTGGTGTCAGCACTCTCCCTAATTGCGGAGACCTGTTTAAACGTGAGTACCGGTAAATACCTTAGAAAAGAAATCACCAATCAATCAATGGTGCTATATCTAAAAAGATTTAGCGTGATATATGACCAAGCAATCACTAACGTGTTTCACCGCCCTGCGAGCTACACCACGCGAAAATAAAACCCCACGTGAGATAACTAACTACAACGGCATAGTGGTACTATGATAGAAGATATCATGGAGGATATCACGCCGCCTGGAGAGCCAAATTTAGAAGCGCATTGAGAGGGGCACGGTAGTGATGAGACAGACGAAGGGGTTGGAGATCGGCTCACAATGCTTTTCATCTGATGATGTTGGCTATGGAGGGGAAAGAATTCCTCCAATCCGCAGAAACAAAATGGCAGGCTCCAAGAAGAAATAGAAGCTGCCGCCCACTGCACCGTATTCTACCCAAAGTTCTATTGTGAACTTCAGCACTTCTGGTGTGCTGTAAAGTTGTGGCTTCACGATAACTGCCAGTGTAGGTATGGTGGCGGAAGCCTTGAACCGGAGCAGATCAACCCCCAACTTCAACTAGCCATCAACCAACCACAACATTTGAT
>JAHQZX020002987.1:0-40413 GCA_019804575.2 Pseudotulostoma volvatum | reverse complement strand
GCTTCGTCGTGGCCAAACCGCTCATGGTAATCAGCGAAATCACCATGTGCGGATCTGGCAGCAAGGACTCGCCCCACGCTTGTCCTACCGAGCCCTTTATAAGCGCTGTTCTTTCACGGCCTTGGGCTTCTACCCGTCCTTTAAGGGACACCACGACGCGAACCTCACGCTAAGCCATTCCTTCCTCCACCTTCTTGCCCTAGCCAGAGTCATCCACCAGCCGTATGTCCCGGGACCTATATGGCTCGGCCTACGCCATGGCGCCAGCTTTCGGATCTTGTCGACCGTCAGCTGTGACGAGCCGACTGTGCTTTCCTTGGAGTAGATTCTGTCGACCACGCTCCTATTGTTAAGGCATTGGGTATCACCGACTCTACGCCCGCGGGTGGTGTAGTTGTAGAACACCACCAGAAGGGCTTCAGAGGGGTAGTCACCGGAAGGCTTGGGGCCCCTTATATGGTCTAGTGTGAAGACACCTAGCGCCGGCTAGATGGGATATTTGGTTTACCAAAGCAGGATGGTGGGGAACATAGTCGCAGCTACAACCGACGTGCTTCAGTGATTTGACGGATATGGCCCACTTCGCCAAATGAAGGAAACCCATGGACGCTTATGGAATAAGCAGTATGTGGGTCATTAGGGGCTGCCCTAATACCAAGTCGCGCACAAAACATGTATGTAACGAGCAATTGGCCACTAAGGCCTGACCATTCCTTATGTATCATTTCCTTTGTACGGGTCAGGTAGGCCGGATGCCACCCCCTGCAGAGCGCCACACATCAAAGGCAGCTATATCACCACCACTACCACCAAAGGGTTGGGGCCCCTTATATGGCCTAGCGTGAAGTCTGGAGACTCTCCTTAGCATCTGCTACCTGAAAACCCTGCCTATAACGAACTCCGCTATAACGGACCCGCGTCATAGCGAACGGAACACCGTGTTAAATCCAAGCCCTTAATTGTACTCTATAACGAATCAGGGGGTCTAACCATTCAATTCGTTGGCAGGGTTTACTGTATTTGGTTTACCAAGGCAGGAACATGGTCCTCCTACAAGATAACAAGTGTGAAGAGTGTAGCACTTTTTCCCGATTTCACATTGATCGGCAACTTTAGCTTGGTATCGTCCCTTTGCCCTTTGTCTCCATTGCTCTTCAAAACTGGCTTTAACTTTTGCTTTCGGTCGCACTGCTTTTTCAGACCCTTGATCCACAGAAACCACGCTCCTACAACTCCCCTCATGCACTCCCTTAAGGTTACTACCAACCAGCTGGGGGTCAGGAGACCAGTAGACGTAACCCCGGTTATGTGCACAGCCCGCATCCGTACCAAGGTCGTAACTTCAAATGTCTATAACGTGCCCTCAAAACAAGGCCAACTGACAAGCCGGTATACGATTTGAAATTGCAATAGCTACCAAATATAAGTGCTAATACCGAAAAATGGAATGCCAATTGTCCTACCCTCTAGGACAACTTCAATGGTAAAACTAAGCCCTGCCAGCATGCATACAAGTTACCTAGGTGCAGACTTTCGCTATCGTAGGAAAAGCTCCTTGCTAGTTATATCAATAAAGTATCAGTTCAGTTTCGTCTGCTGCCCAAGCGAGTTAAGAACTCATCTCTGACATTGCCAAAATCTATGTCAAAAGGAACCGCCCTAGGAGCCCTATCAAATGATGTAAAGATCATCTTGATTCTGGCTTCCTAAAAATGATGGAATGAAATCACAAGAAAGGCCATATTTCACGTACTTACATCGCTTTGAACAGATGTGTATTTAGGAACTACCTCCGGATTATGCTAAGAAACGAATAGATTCGGAAGAAATTGGACCAATATAGGGGTCTAGGGAAGAGCCCGTATAATTGCAAACGAAAAAAGGTTTCCGATTGGAGTTTTTCTTAGCTACCTTCGATGAATGTGTTCAAGGAGAGCATCTCATTAAAGTCTACTCGCTAGAGCATTCTATGACGATAATTGAGAGTAGATCAAATGCATAGACTTGATCTATACATAGATCCTCAGCTGTCATTTAAAATGCTCCACCAGGGATATAAACAGATACCTGGGGTAAAGCTACGAAGCATAAAACCAACTTTCCTTCCTCTCTAGCCAGATAGACCGGCGATGATTCGGAATTAAGTTAAAGTGGAAAAGACGCATAAGAAAAGTAAAGAAAAAAGGAGTGAAATTGACAGGAAGATAGATAATGCTTTGAAAATCAAATGGAGGAGTTTGGACAGGTGAAGAATGAATTTACGTGTACATTTAGCAAAGCTTTAAAGGAGAAGTATAGCCTCCGTAGGTGACTTGAGAAAAATGGTGAACAAGTGCGCAACGGGAGATGTCACAGCCAGAGAAGGATCCAAGGAGTAAAGCCAAGGCAAAAAATGGTTGATATGGAGAATAATATAGAGAAGAGCCTGCTCCTGCCATTTATAAGGTGGCCTCAGCTTAAGCAGCGAATCAAGCTATAAAAATTACTTGATATGCTTATACATAGAATAAAGGAAGATGGCCTAGAGAATGTGGGATTAAAAGTTCAGATACTACATATGAGTGGGAGGGATATGAGTCCCATGTTGGGATGTGTAGGTAATAGTCGGGTTCCTCGATACGGGGACAAGCCCCTAGTCGGCGAAAGCAAGTTGTGACGTCCCAACGCGGTTTTTGCCGCGTTCCTCCCTTTTTCTTCCCGCACAACATCAACAATGTGGATTTATCTGACAAATATATTAAAGAATATCCCCCAAAGAAACGTATGTAGCTTTGCCTGCTAAAAACCGCGTCGGGACGTCACAACTTGCTTTCGCCGACTAGGGGCTTGTCCCCGTATCGAGGAACCCGACTATTAGTGGTGAATCATCCCGTTCGTAACTACTGTATGGCTTATTCAGACGGCGACGAGCTAAGGTTGCTAGCGCAGACAGGGCTTATAACTGATCTAGCTAGAAAAACGTTTGATGTGGCCAGAAATTTGCCAAGGATTTACACTCATCATGGCTACAAATCTCTGGCCATGGAATTGATAGGGTCACCCCTAAGGTAAATAGGGACACTTCCGCTAAAGTCTTTTGGTGTAAGCGACTAAAACTTAAGGTCCCTTAGCAACCTTTTAACTAGTATGTTCTCGATTTACTAACCGTCATTGTCGCTGATACCTAACAAATCGCCTAGAGTCAAGCCCGAAACTCTATTCGTTATGTAGAGCAACGGAGCCAATAAAAAAAAAAAAAATTCATATTTCCAAGCCAGTATTATCATAGTCAGGAATAACAATACAGGATATCGTGGTGTTCTCGGAGAACCTCAATCAACTTCATCGTCGAGGGCCTGAATGAGCGTGTATGTCCTCCGAAAAAGGATGCTTATGAGTTTGATATCTGACCCTTACAAACCACTCGTCACCTGTCCGTTTTCCTGTCAATTTGAATAAACATTCGTGCTGTCAGTGAGCTTATGAGTATTACGGTAAGCATGGCCACGATCACATCTGAATTCATAAGAATTGGCTTCCGGAGCTGACAATCGCGTATCCGTCGAGAATTTATGCCTCTGACCATTCCTTATTATTCGGTTTACTCGAATCACCGGTCAATGGCAGCAGCGGATACCCCGAGTCCTCTTCAGTTTCGGATTCCTCGCTGTTGGATTCCAATTATAAAAACACCTCCCTCATCAGTAATCTTTTCTAAATCACTACTAGTACCTTTAGGGAATACCGCGTCTTCAACCGGTAGGCAAGATGGCTATCTTCATCAGGGTCCTCCATTGAGACTGGCATTCTGGCACCGGAAGGAAGAGTTGTTCCTGGCTGATATAGCCAGCGCGGCTGAAAGATTCGGGATTCTCGACTTACGAGGCTATACCAGGCAGTGCCGTTGATACAAATGGCCGCGTCGTTGAGGCTGGTGACGCGGACTTGGGAGAAGACATTGCAGGCATACAAATTTGTTCGAGTCAGGAGTGCACATGTCCTTTACTCTACAGTAGGGTCACTAACCCGCTCTCAACTACAATTTGATGAGTGCTTTCATAAGGAGATAGAATTTCGGGCTTGACTCTAGGCGATTTATTCGGCATAGTTAAAAGGTTGTTGAAAGACCTAAGTTTTAGCGATAACATTGGCTGTAATGTGTTTTTCACGCTTATACTAAAAGTATCTAGCAGTGTCCGCCATGCTCAGATCTTCACCGCCTGATCTTCCTGACCATGCTCAGCTTTACGCTTAATTAGATTGCATTAATGCCTTACTAATCATTTTAATACAGCTATAATGCCTACTAGTAGTTAATTTCATCTCAGTACTAAGCCTGCAGGTTCAACTGCGCTCACAAGAGAGGCCGAGTAAGCATTGAGATCAAGGTTGGAAATCTCAAGCTCAAATGTTAAAGCGATCTTAAGCATAGCTTACCTTGGAACCGCTCTCTACACTAGTGCTCTCCACACCGTGCTCCTATCCCTTGAAGATTTCCTTCAGATTCCCCTGACTACCAATGCAGAGGAAATTCTGAGAGCCTAACAATCTTCGATGCAAGCATAGCTCATGTAATGTTGGCCGCTGCAGGAAGGTCGTCACACGACTCTTGCGACGTAGTGGGGTACTGGAGAGTCTCGGAACCGAGACTCTCCAGTTCCGGTAGCTTTAGCCGATGTAGGACTAGTCCATACATAAGTACATGTATGTGCTAGGCAGCAATCTTTAAATACTTACTAGTATAGCATAATACTAAAGGTCCCAAATCCTCCGATCTAACGCCACAATCGGAACTATTTTTATATGTATTATATGGTTATTTACTTAAGTTGCTTGCCACGTTCTTCGTTGCTATGATATGTAGACCACAGGTTGCGGTCATTAACTATTTGTGGTTTAGTACTACAAATTGTACTTGTAGTCTGTAAGTGAATCAATGTACCATATTTGGCTACCTAACGTGGTTGAACATGCAAGGAGGGCTTTCTATCATACCGTTGTGTAACCTCGGTGTACCCCGTACGGTGCTGGTGTATGATGTCCTCCGCTGAAGAACCTGGTATTATTTATTATATCTAGATAGATTTGACATGTACTACTACTACGTACGTATCATAGTGACCATCTATATTCATAATCACAGCTGCGACGAATTAAGTGCAAGAGCCCAAGAATGCTACCTTGTAATGTCCAGGGAATTACTGATTTAGTAATAATAAGACTGGTATTAATGTTAGTACCAACACGACTCGGGGCATCAAGTAAGAAACTAATAAAACCAATTGCTTATGAGTGGTGGTTGGCGACGGCACCACATAAATATTGGAGATGTGGAACAACGAGCAATTATACATCGAAATTGAAATTAGCAGAGTTGTACAGTGCTCTTTAATTACCGTATCAGGCGTCCTTCACACATGATGAAATAGGGGATGTAAGAGATGATGGTTTATGTAATGTATACGTATGATATGCTTTAACTGGCCCCAAAGAAATTTTATTACCAACTCGATTTTGTTTTGATTCCTATTACTACTAATAATCAAAACATTATAGGCAGCCGTTAGAAGGGTGGCTGTTTTATGGTTGCGATAGTATGTAGTATGTATGATAAGCTGCATATCTAAAATAATGGCGGCGGACGCTGTAGTGTCGTCTGGGGAAGGGCCTTAGGTAGCTTTTAGTATTGAATGCTTAGCCACTGGCCCCCCCTGGTGCTCCGTACTGTTGGCCCTATAATTGGTGGTGGACTGTGAGTCTGCAAGATCGCAAAACCGAAAATCTTCCAAACAGGGACTCACCGTAGCCCATTCTCCCTCTTTTTCCAGTCATTCATTAATACTTTCGTTTCATTGTCACTCCTTCATTACTTCTTGTGCTGTATGGCATTGCTTCATATCAGCTTGCCTTTATTTTAATCCTTTCTTTATTAGATGGTCACCATGATGCTTCGTCCTTGGGCCAAGGCTTCACTTTTGGCTCTGATATTCGTTCTCTCATACCGATTGTGGTTGCCTGTTCTAGAAAATGTATACGACCTGTCGATGCTCCCGATTCGATGGCGTGATGCCTCCACGGACTCGATAATATCACAACAACATGACGATTTTGATGTTACGTTTGCTTCCTATCCCGTCAACCAGTCAATATCGGAATCTAAACTATCCTGGCCTATCCCACCGATCCTTCACCACATCCATTTGGGGAAAGGTGGTTTGCGGCCTGAATGGTTGGAAGCGAGGGCAGCTTGCATGGGATATCATGGGGATTGGCAGGCGTATTTGTGGGATGATGACAACTCCGCGCAATTTGTGGGGGAACACTTTCCACAGTTGAAGGGAATGTGGGATAGCTATCGATATCCGGTTCAACGGGTGGATGCACTCAGATATATGTTACTTTACAAGCTTGGAGGTGAGGTTTCTTGATTGTCATATAATTGGAAAGGTCATTTCACTTACCCTTGCAAGGTGTCGTTCTTGATTTCGATCTCGCCTGCGAACGCTCCCTTGAACCTTTGCGAAAATTCGATTTTGTCGCACCGGCAGCCCATCCTACTGGCTTTTCTATCGGAATGCTTCTAGCCAGCCCGCAGAACTCTTTTATTGGAGAACTCGTGCACAACCTCCCCATTTTCAACCGAAATTGGTTTCTCTTACCATATGCAACTGTAATGTTTAGCACCGGTTGTCATTATGCATCGTACGTCAATTCCCCACCCTGTCTCCTATATAAATTATTGACGTAATTTTTCACCAGCACCATCTTTACCCTCCAAGAAAACCGTACATCGTTGCGGATTCTTGCGGGACCGGACAGAGACCCCAAAATGCACACCCTAAATGGAAACGTAAAAACTCCTCTGTTCCGTCATCTCGGCACGTCATCCTGGCATAATTACGATGCTTTGTTCATTAAGGCAGTTGGTCGTCTCGACAAATGGTCCCTTTTGCTTATATTGTTTTCATTGACCGCTACTATCTCTGTTGTTACTGTTTTTGTGAGTAGATTTATGCACCGGCGGTGCTGCTCACAAATAAAAGCTGTAACTTTGTCGATTTCAGACGATATATGCAAAGAAGTCTAAAGTGATGATACTGCGATACTGAAGAAAATTTACTTCCTAGTCTACTTGCTCATACCTGGATTCGGACGGAGTCGGCATATACAGCGATCATGGTGGTTACGGTGGGTATACCTGGGTGGCTGTCTTGTATGTATATACTGCTAGAAAAACATGTATAGAACCTGAGCTTCGCATTGTCACGCACTCAATAATGCTAAACCGATCCTGCAGTATACGCGCTGTCACTATTTTATGCTTTCGAATTATTTCTGGTACATACCTAGGGTATCAGGCATCGCAGTATATCTGGTCACACCACTGGTTTCCCATTCGAGAACTAGTTTCAACTAAGTTCAATTAAAAGAAAACTATTTTAACTAGTGTTGACAATGCATACCTGGCGATGACTAATATGATTAATAATCATTCAGGTAACCTTATACCTCAACACCCAACAGTATGCCCTGGTTTCTAATTCGGAGGTTGGATTATATAGATCAAACCATATATTAAACATGCGAGGAATTAGGAGTAATGTCAATAGGTGTCGAGATGAGTAGGGTAAAAAGTTGCGTTTTGGTCGGAACATCAAGCTTGGCCAGATGTCTGGGACACCGGGCTGCCCAGGCAATGTAGAGAATACTAGTAGCATACTACTACTTATAGCAACACTTTAATGTCAAATTACCGAATTGAGCCTATCTATGTGCATGCAAGGTATGCTTAAATTGATTCCGATCATCACTGTCATGGTAGACAGCGAGCAACAGCAATGAGCTGAGGCCGATTCCGCGAGCTACTATATATAGTCTATAGTCTTGCTGGTCAAGATAAATCCCCATACAAACTCCCATTTTTTGGAGCAATCCCCAAGTCTCCAATTTGAAGGTTGAATTATATATTGATAAAACTACGATACATGTGCAGAATTAGAAGTAATGGATGTGATAAAAGTTGAGTTTTGGTTGGAGGAGATACTAGTAACGTACATGTAGCAACACTTCAACGTTAGAATTAATTGAGCCCACCTATGCACGTGCAAAACATGTTTAAATTGATTCCAAATATTGCTATCAACATGAATAGACAACGAGTAATAGTAGTGAATTACAATTAGGCCCAGTTTAGCCAAGTGCATCGTCCACGAGCTACTAGGATTCTTAAGGGATTTTCTAATTCTAAAGAAGAATTTGCATACCAATTCTAATAAAATTCGGAGATAATGAAATGATAAGCCAAAGTTGGGCGCAAACACGCCAGTTCAAACCAGTATTAAAGCTTGCACAACGCCCATTGTATGATATGATACAATTTTAACACCACAGATCTAATGATTAAACATGAAATGTAAAGTGATTAATTACATTAGCCACAAGTGTCATCCTGTTGATTTTTACGATCCTTCTGAGCTTCCATGTTAAGGTTCTCAACATCAACGACTCTCACCAAGGTTTTGCGGAGCAATCGATCGTAGGTAGGCATGCTCTCGAGCTGTACCAGGATCGTACAAATCATTTTCCGTGCCGCCTCCACGAGAAATACCCAGTTGCGTAGTTGACAAGTGCACTGAATCGTGGTTCCCACTAACATCCCAACCTTGCTCCCTGCCTGACTATATTGACTTGCAGAATTTGAACTTCTGGGGGTGGCGGCTCTGATGCTTTGCATCAGCAAGGGCGTGGGTCGCTGGTAGGCGGTACGGTTTCAAGAGCAGGGGTGCCGTAGAGGAGGGTAGGTTTGCTCGAATAAGGAGGGGTCCCGGCACGTGCTCGATGAGGCTTGATTTTTACCATGACCTTTACGGGCTCCCTTAGGCCCTCCCTTCCCTTTGACAACGGTCGGATTGAGCAATATCCGACGACTGGCTTGTGGATCAGTAGCCCTGCCTGCGTACGTAGTATCAGTGTGGATTGACATCAGAGGGTCGTAGAGCGCCGGGATTAACCACCGGAACTCGGATCTCATGCTGACAGGGCAAGCCTATCGATGCGTGCAAGGTACAGGTACAATCCATTATGTTTGGTATAGTACCGAGCTTGGCTGGAAGCTTCTGTTTTTCATGCACTATTATCTGCAAAGCGCAGTTGTGAACGTAAGAGCGCACATCCATGAAGAACTCAATATTAGTATTATATCGGCCTCTAAGTATTTGGTTGTCAACCCTTCTGTCGGATGTCTTGGTGTTGATCATGCCAGAATGCACGCCTTAAGAGCTCTGTGGCTCGACTCATTGCGGGAGGCGGAGGTGTTGCTATAGTGGCAAACTTTATCAGCCCAGGACTTGACCCGGACGTTGATATTAGTCCGGGATGTTAGACAAGATCGCGAAATCAAACCTACAACTTTCTCTCCATATTAACCGAGTCTGGCTGATATATTCGAACGCAACTGGAAGTGCTTTTGCTTTCAACTGATAGACCTTTTTTGTATACCGTTCCTCTGTCAAAGTATCAAGTATAGCAGTCCGGAGCTCATAAAACTTCTCTTGGTTTTAAAGTGCCTTTTGTGCTTGGCAACTACGTTCCATATTGATGTACCATCTGCAAAGAATATGATCAGAAGATGGTATACTCGGTCAAGAGCGCTCATCAATACAAGGTCTCGATCTGTCACAAAACGCTTTGGGTACTCGATTCCGGACTACTTCAACAACTGGTCACAACAATCCATCCCCCATCCATAATCGACATCCTTCTCACCACTCGAGAACACCGTAGCAATCTGCGGAGTCATATTGTTGCCCGTCACATGTTACATCAGGGTTGCTCTTCAAAATTTGGACTGAATCGGGATAGGCAAAGAAGATTCTCGTCCCTCGATTTGTGACATTCGGATCATTGTCAAATTGACGGACAGAACCACCCTAACTCATGAAGCGTATTGTACAGCTATTGCACAGCAGTCAAGCCTCCAAGGTGAGTATTCCTAGTCCTCCGCGCTATATTGTATAACTCTTTCAAAATGACCATGATGCCCATACCCCCTAGCTGAGCTCGAACCGTAATAACGGGAGTATTTCTTAGGTGGAGTGTATCCACCAGTTGCTTCGATGCTTCCGGCAAGTTGGCAATACCTGCGCGCCGGTGGGAGGGATGGCTAGTTTGTTCAGAACTGGGACCGCGATTATAGTGCTCCTCTTTTATAAACGCCCTCCATTTCAACATTGCCGGATCCTCAATGGGCGATAATACGGAATGGGCAGTTGCACTTCCTTGAGCTCGTTCCTTTTCGGCGTTCGATTCACACTTCTGGGTTGACTTTGAGTGCTTTAGAAGGATCATGCTTGCCCCATCGATCGCAGCCAAATACCACCTTTCTACCGCTCTTTTTGCTGGACGTCTCGAGCCCGCTAGTGCCGACTTGAACCACGCCATATCCCTTGCCTAAAGCGTGCTGCCGGTTCGCCTTCTCAATGACGCATATTCGGCATCGGGAAGGGGCTCACCAATGATGATTTGGCCAGTAGGGTATGCGACCTGCTCGTCAGATCTGTGTACGGGAATGTCAGCAGACATAGCTAGCAACTGAAAGTGATAATATCGAGATTGAGGGTGGGATTTGATGAAAAAGTTCGAATGTGTGTGTATTGCTTGTGTACATTAATTACCACTCGGCATAAGCCCTAATACTGATTTGAATTGGCGTGCTCGCGCCTCACTTTGTCTTTTCATTGTCTCCGAATTTCATTAGAATTCTAAAACTCCTATATTCTAATTAATCTCACCCGTGGCATGGTGTTTCTCAACAAGGCGATCAAGGGCATTAGAGTTACCCTTTCCAAATTAGAAGCTCCTGTTAATTATATTCTCTTCACAGAGATAACAATACCAGGATTTCCGGGTTGGATCATTCTTGAGCTGTATATCCTCCCCGTAACTATACCTAGACAACCGAGGTTCCCTTTTTGTTGGGCTTTTGAGGCTTTGCTAGAGCACAGCGGACATAATTTGTCAGGATGAGCCGAGGTAATCCTAACTACACCGCCACCTGTTGGTTTGTAGTAATCCACTAGTGGTTGAGACATGACGGATACCCCCACAGACATACCCCCACAGACGCCACATGGAATAATAAGTTGTTATGTTACATTTCATTTGCAAGTTACATTGATTTCGGAATTGGTCACAACACTGAGACAGGAGTAATGAACCATCATACGTCTTGAGAAGTATTTTCAGCTCTCGCCTCCCTGTGACGATCTAGGTCTCGGGTGTGGATCACATGACCCACAAGTGGCATATTCACCTTTTCTTTTTTCCTTTCCTTGCCTTTGGATTCTTGTATAGATCGCCCCTACAACGAATCCAACTATTTATGCTTGGGTCGATGATTCATTGGATATGGAATTTCCTAGTCTGTATATAGTGAAGAGTAAGAGAGCCTGACTGCCAGAGCAGGAAAGACATAAATGCCTCTTCAAACCCATAGATAAAAAACAAGATTTTAGCCTACGGATCATATGTGCACAGAGGATTGCGGGTTCCCTCCAGGAAACCCGATACCATTCAACTTAAACTCGTCGGGTTTAATCAGCATGTCATCCGCAATATCAGTTGGGCGAGGATGAATGGATGATGGAGTAAGTATGATTTTGTCAGAATCTTCAACCCGAGACCTAAGATCCCGTTGAAGAAGCTGGCGGCACCATGTTGTTGTTCTAGTATAGCGTAGGTGTCTGGCAAAGGATTATGTCGTATGTAATAATAATGTGTATATTGAAGAAAATTTTCTATCTCTATGATATGCCTTTACTAAACTGTAAGCGAGAAGGCTACTAAAACAATTTCGGCAAGGTGTGTTATTACCATCCGAACTTAGGTGCCTTCCTATAATGATACTACATGGATTTGTTGGATAGAAGCCAAGCCAAGCCAATCCAAGCATCGAATCCAACAACATCACCGATTTCCGGGGGATGGCTAGTTAGAATATGTGATTTGAAGCTTGCGTTTTGTGTTAGCCAGCTGTTGAATTCAGATCCGAGCCTTCGCTTGTTTGGCGAGGCATTTTTAGCTTAGGTTATGAAGGTGTTTTGATAATGAGTGGATTTAGGCTGGCAGCTATATAGAATTGAATTGCGTAAGGCACTATCAGTCCTAAGCACGATCGGGCGATACTTCAGCGGAAATGTTTAGTGAAGTTATCACATATTTTTCCTCCATAATAGCCACCCCGCGCGCATAATTAAAGAAACCAGCCTAGCCCAAATTGTTTAGATATAAACGGTGCATCTTCTTTTCCCCTTTCTTCACGATGGATCTATGCATGGGGCCATGATCCTGTTGATCTTGCATGTGGCCATAATCCTGTTGATCTTGCATGTGATAATTAAGGCTGAGAGATCATTGTCTTAGTGCAAAAAACGCTGGTTAGAACGCCTAAGATGGATTCCCCAATCATTCTTTCGCGTTTCCCGACACCGGCCAACGTTCTCGGAGCGCCGCCAGATATCGACAATGTCTGGGTTAAAAACAAGACCGTAAGCAGAGGCGATTCACGGACTGAGTACTGGTGGTGTCGATTTTGGACAAAAGAGGACTTGAAGTTAATAATACTCCATGCAAATCAGATTTGGTCAGCTCGATACTAACATATTATTAGATCTGCAGTCCCAATTGAGCAGCGGGTCCGCAAATGCTTATAAATGGGCAAGGCATCGCTTCAAATGATTCGAATTGGCCACCAGTATGAGGGAGAAGCAGCCATTCAAGAGGACTGGCACACGGCGCGCAGGCAAGGCTCATGTAGGTGCGCCGGATAGTTCTGAAAGGCTGGGAGCACTGTAGGTTCCATTGCTAAATGTAGCAACAAGATTTAGATACACAAATAGTAGTAGCGAGTCTTATAATGATTGGATAGTGAGTAGTTAGCAGATATAAGAGTCTTAAAGTGAAGTATTAATATTATCATTTGTCAAGCATCTTGTGATTACCGAGAGAACTTATTGCAAGGTAAGATTAACAATTGATCCGAAAGGTGTGTTTGAAAGGTAGAGCTTAGGGATGCTTTCCTGTCCAAAGTTTCCTCCTAAAGGCGCCCAAAAGCAGGACAAGCATTCGCAATTCAACCTGATTAAGTCGATGGCCATATAGCTGCCCATCGCGGTAGGCAGCCCCCAGTTGAGCGAACTCAGGGGCAAAATTAGCGCTATTGAGTCTATGTAGTGAGAAAAGTGAGATGTAGCGGTGAACCGTGAAATGAAGATTTCGATAGATGATCTCAGAAATCTTGACCAGAAATCTATGGGATAATATGATTTGGATAGGAATGAGGCGACAATGAGGGCAAAATCTCTTATTAGCTAAAAGAGTGCTTCACTTGTCAATGATCGTTAATGGTAAAGAACTCCATCGATAACCTTCTACGGAATGTCCATTTGATCTCAACGGGGATAAGGCGGCAATCAACTCCCGAATTCCAAGGAAGGAAACTGCATTCACCTATTCATGACATTATGATCCAATAGTTGCGGTTTTGACTACAGCGATCTTCTATGGGTAGTCTGATTCTGATAGGAATAAAGGTGAAATGAGACCTGAATCTCTAAATTAAATGGAAACTACACCCTCCTACGCTGTATCCGAATAGAAAGGACGCTTCATCCGTGTTTCCTTAGTACATAGCACATAGCGATTGGTACTTGAGAAAGTATTAAGATCTAGGCCTTGTTGCTGAGAATGAACCCGTCGGAGTATCATAATCTTTTAATGCGTGAGATAGTATTCATTCAACTTTAACTTGGGATCGTCTGGGCTGACTCCTGTTGCTCACGAGGTTCTTGACTTAACCCTCTTTGCTAACTAACCCATTTCCGTGCTTCCCCTATTATAGGGCAGTGGTAGGATGTTGGCCAGTTGCCCACACTTTGCTGGCATATGTTGACATGCCACCGGTTTTGTCGTGTAATTTATCACCTTGTAATTGCGGTCTGCCCCTTCATGTGGCCCCGCGCGGACAAAGCACAATAGAGGGCGCTCCATGACTTGCACCGTGCCTGCTGTTGGCTTTGGGCTTGTTGTTCAAAGGCCTTCTCTACATTGCCTGCTAGAGCCTAAAACTGCTTCGTTATGTCCGTAAAGACTGTCTGATATGTCTCCTTGATTCCTAGCGGCCTTGAGTGGCAGCTCATCGTTGCTGTCTAGCCACTTCTCGGCCTTTGCTGACCCGGCTCCGAAAAAACCCAACCTGCACAGGCTTCTGGGAGCCCGCGCATCCTTCCTGTTCCTCTTCTTCCATTTCAATCCCATTTATTAAAGGCTTTAACGGCCTTGAAGTTTCCCAGCAGCATGGCGTTGGGGTGTCCGGCACCCCCAGGATTTCTTACGTCGGCTTGAGTTGACTAACTGCGTTGTTGTCTACCGTAGACACCGCCCCCAACCATGGAGATCTGGAGGCTCCATGTGGTTTCCTAAGGCCTCATGACCTTCTCAGATCGCTGACGCGTAGTATTGACGTGTTTTTTTTTTTTTCTTTGCTGGCTTTGTTGGTCTGACGAGTGCAGGTGCTTTGTAACGGCAGGGATAGACGGTCGGAGTGTCTCCTCCTCTGGTAAAAATCAAGAATGCCGTTACAACGCGAAGACTTCCCCCCTCAGACAAACGACAAAGGCTATTCTTGCCTTTTGAATTGGGATGTGGATTTTGAGACCTCTCTTTAAATGAGATATCTCATCATCGACCGCTCTTTATCAAATATAGAATACATTATCATTCTTGGGCGGAAAGGCCCTATTGGGCTCGAAACTCTGATGAGACAAGATTAGAGTTTGATTTGTCAGACAGTCGGCAAATCATCTTTCGGCATCACCTTATTCATTTGCGGTTTGGTTATGACTACCGGCCGACTTAACAACTACTATATTAGACATGTATATAGTTGTAGTTTCTATCATTCCATGCAACAAGTTATGATTCTCACTCAACCCCTATGAATAGCACTATTGGCACCGCTGAAGGATCCAGGCTAGCTCTAGATAAATTTAAGGAATAAATGGAAAGACATTATCTCCAATGAATGGTAGCTAGATATAATCCCTCAACCCAGTACCATCCCAACACCGGTATCGCCTTTAAATAAAGCATGGCCTCCCCTCTTTCGTAGGTCTACTAGATCTAGCGCTAGCAAAAGTAGGGAGCCTAGGTGGAAAGGTGTGTTGCCACAACTATTCTACATAAGGGAAAAGGGAAAAGAGAAACGTTATTTCTATCTAACCTAGCAGGAGACCGGAATACAGGAAAAGAAAAGAGGAAGAACAGGGATGAGCTTATCTGCCCTCATCTTTCCTGGTTGTCTGGATCCTTTTGCAGAGCTGATTCACTGCATTTGTTGTTGCTGTATGTTCATTTGGAACATGGGGCCCTTCCTCACTTGTCCCCTGGATTTGTGCCATGCGGCTGATCTCCCCAATAACTTCAAGCCTTGGGACCACTTCCGCCAGAGAACTTCCACTGCCTTGATCGCCCGACACATAGTATACTCGGATGGGCCGGGGGGATTGAGGTCTGACCGCTGAACTTGGGCCTGGGTTCGGTGGGTTGATGCTAGAGTGGAATCCTGAGAAGCAGCCTACGAATAGGCCTGGGCCGGGATGCCATGATAAATGGTGGCGGTATTCGAGGTAGGGGGCCGCCGGGCGGCAAGGGCCGAAATTAGTTGGATGAAACCGCACCGCCGACTGCCCCATCAATCATCCCCCGAACCGCACGAAGTATGGCCTGTAATTGTTGTGCCATAGCCTGCTGCTGCTATGCTATGGCCGCGACTACGCCCGCATAGCATAGTCGCAGAGAGCCTTGGCGATCCATGACCGTTGGGTGTTGTAGGAGATAGTAGCTGTAGGGTCGCTGGTGGTGCTTTTAGTTAGCTAGATGCCGTACCAGGCGGACCGGGTGCTGAAGTCCGGGAGTGCTTCATCGCCGCTAAAGTCCTAGTGACAGAGGAAGTAGAACCCCAGGGCATTCAGCATGCAAGTGATCGGGTTCTTGGCGTGCGGTGTCCACGACTAGCGGCAGACATGTTCGAATTCCTCCTCGGTATAGCCGTCCAGGAGGGTGTCTCTGCCTTTGTCTGCGAACTGGGCTTTTTTCCTACTCATTTTCCCGCCGCTGCAGAGTCTTGAGGTAGTCCCGCATGTTGGCCTCACGCGGGCACGGGTTGGTGTTTCTGTTCGAGTTCTTGTCGTTGGCCTGCATCCTGTAGAGGTCTGTGATGGCCGTCCCGGAGGCTGCACCAGGACAACCGCGTCTCGCTTTGCGGCATGTCGCCGCCGGCTTGACGGCCCTTGGTCCTCAAAGGCCGGTCTACCACCTCTTGTTTAATAAAGAGGAGCTTCGCCTCGGTCACGGTGCCTCCATCGGCGTACCGTTTCCGCTGGCGGAATCGCTAGTGCCATGAGAAGTAATATGTTAGTTAGGTTAGGAAAGTAATATATAGTGAGAGTGGCAGGGAATAAATGGGAGAGAAATGGGAGACCTAAAGGTGGAATAGTGTGGGAAAGAAGGGAAGAGAAAGCTCTCCGAAGCTCTCCAAAGCTCAATGAAGCTGCTGAAACTCCCCTGAATGACGTGTCACCATAAATTTCTTTACTGGGAAAGAGATGAACAGTGGATGGGCCAATTGCTCAGTGATACATAATACTTAGCGTCACTCTTCAGCTACTATTCCGCCGATCGGTGGATCATGGCTGTCGATGGTTAGATAGAATATCTGTTACGGAACGGATCTCGAAAGAACCCGAGACTTGATTCCTGACTATGATGACCATGAATCACAACAAGACATCGCGTGGAGAACTATCTACATGTATTGCTTTAGGGACCAGATATATGTTTGCATCCTCCAGGCTCAGATGATGATCATAAGCTAAAATCACACCGTGGCCGATTGGATGAGGTTATGCCCGATCCGTAACATGACCCCTTCCTCCTTTCCAAATAGCGAGTTCCCGCGAGTCGTGATATCCAAGGCGCTGATCATAGCAGTACAGACGATGAGACAGGGACGGAAAGTGGGAAGCGGAACAGCGGGATGGAGAACTGGGTAAATGACAGGAGACGATGGGACAGGGTCGGGGGGGTGGAGCGGAAAACAGAGTAGGGTACAGGACGTGGTGGATAGAGGACAGAGTAGAGAGCAGAGCGGAGGAAAGGGTGGAGGATGGGATGAAGAGCGGGGGGGGAAACAAGACGGGGAACAGGACAAGACTAGCAGATTAGAGAGACAGGGGACAGGGCATAGACGCATGTAGACTCTTAGCGAGTAAGAGGTGTAGGTATCCTTAACATTTGAGCCGTTGATGCACTTTGGAAGGCTAAGGACTGCTGCTGTTTGATCGATACTATAACCTGGATTATGCTTGATTTATACTGTGTTTTCCTGGGGGGCTTGTCAACACCTGTGTAATATAACTACTTGAAGGAAAACGCAATGGACTGCTGAGGTGAAGGCATTGAAGGAAGATGGAGATGCTCGGGGAAAGATCAAGATCAAGCTGAAAGAAGTATCCCTTCTAGGGCAAGAGCAGGTTGTCAACCTTTCGATCTTGGACCTTAGCAAATTCTTGGGAGGTGATCGCTTCACTATAACTAGCAGAGTTTCTAGGGGTGGATACGGGACTGCCGGAGACGAGACCGCCAGGGATGGAACTGCGAGATGGGACTGCTGAAGATCTCATCGTGGTGCTAAAGACTGGACTACCGTTTGGGACTAGACTGGTAGGGACTTGATCGGGGACTAAACCGGGGGAGACACATTGCATCCCGATCTCTGGCTGAATCCCAACAACAACGGGGAGGCTTGACTAGGGGGCTGTATCGAAGGCGGGGACTGGGTTGACTGGGCACCAGATGCTGAATCTACTGCCAATAACCATGTCAATGAATCCACTGGGATGACTCCTTTCTCCGCCGATCATGGCTACCCCTAACATATCGTATAATGTTATGGAGCTTTCCGATTGCACCCTTACCAATAGGAAAAGCCTGTGCACAGAGGTTGACAATATGACTAAAACAGCGAAGGCGTTGTCTCTTACTCAAATTTGGGTGAAGAGCCCGGAGGACTAAATCGATGTAGTTGTCATTTTGAGGTCGTATTATCCGCCATGAAGTATCCGATGCGGCCGCTGATATTGTAGTCCTTAAATACTTCCAGGAGCGAATCCGCCACATTTTCGCCTGAATGCTCACCAAGCAGTTCGCCCGTACGAGAACCCCAATGATCGACATCTAGGCAATTAAGTTCCTATCCAGCTACTGTGGCCAGAAGAGTGTATAGAATAACCAATTTAGATGTCAGGAGAGTTTTGTGGAGTAAACTGGAATTAATAAGAGGAAAGGTGAAATATCAAATATAAACGATGCCCCTGTACCTAGTAGATATCAGAGAATTCAACAGAATAGATCAAGACAATTATATCATCAATAGCATCCCCTTGCAGCTTTTCATACTGTTCAATACGATCCTGTTGTCAGTCAAGCTAACAACTACTTCAATGGGGTTATCATTCCAAATTGGATCTAGTTGCATGTTGTTCGGATAAACATACTTTGACCCCCAGCGATCAATTCTGTGTCATACGCTATACCATCCAGCACCATAGTTACCCTGTTCTCCTGACGCTATGACCCGTTATCCTGTCACCATCCCTCTATAAACGGCCATAGATAATACCGCATGCTGACAGTGCTGTGCAATTGAGAAGAAGCATTGTGTAATTCATCAGTTTTTTTACTCCGGCTCAAGATGTCCCCAACAATATCATACCTCATTTGACTGAGCATTCATTAACCGACGCTCCTAACCTTAAGACTTAGCCGGATGACAGATGTTGATGCTACCGTAGATCCCGGGCCTAACAACCAAGTGCCTTCTATTACACTATGCACATGTACTATGATATCTGCTGGCGTATGTGTTTCAGAAATTTACATCAGAACACAAATACCTCTCTATGAAAAATACATGGATTCATATACAAAAGTTGTTCCATGCTTCCAAAACATCACAGAACTACATAAGAACTAAGAGTATTATAAGAGCGCTAGAGCAAATATACGGTACAGCCGGTAGAATGTACTGTAAACATTATCGTTGTTAATTGAAACGTATATATGATAGCACTTCGTGACTCTTGTCATTACGTTAGTAATACACTATCCATGCACAGTGGGGTCTCTAAGAAGTAGCGAGCAAGATCAACGGGCCTTAGAAATACGTATCATATATGTAGGTACTGGGTTATTAGTGCCTTCCGCTCTGGGAAACTTGTGTCAAGGCTTCGTTTCAAGTATTATTACCTGTATATAGTGCTTCTGCTGTTCTATAATCAATGTGTTAGTGCTGATCGACTGCTTCAGTTATAATCTATTACATGATTTTAAGTAGTCCTTAACGAGACAAATCTCTAATCTATGATAGTGTGACCTAAAATCTCTAACAATGCTTCGCGATACCATTTGTTTTCAGCCAATTATCTAACACAAGCCGATTACATACTACTGGTTTCTTCATCACGGCTATATATAAAGTCATTGATTCTAAATATAGAAGCAAGGCAGATTGGCTCAGGTTTGATGATCGCCGCTGGCAACCAAACATGGAATACATAGCTGGTAATGTATTTACTAAACCATATACGCGTGAACTGCTACTATGTAGGAACTTGGAAGTACAAATCACACTATGCATATATAATCGCATGTTAACCGGTCTAGACTAGGTCTGTTCGTATGTCGGTTTACTGAATTCGAAGAAGAGCCGTACAAGTCGTGACTGTTTCACTGAAAGGCTAGAAGGAAGGAATCCTCTGCTTTGATAGTACTGTACAGAATCTGCCACATCATAATCTAAGTAGGTCTGCCCAAGCCAGTGAGGAAGCCCACATATAGATTGCTGCAAGCACCCAAGATGGTCTACGGGATAAGGTGCCACGTCCTCATCGTTGTGCTCATTCAGCTATAAATATAAATACTAGCAGATCTCGTCCCGAATCTTACATAAAGCTTGCGCTGAGAGCGACGACCCTTGGGTACAGGTTCTTTAGATCGTGTGAATCCTGGAAACGGAATATGTACTAACTATTAAATGATATTCTATGTGGTCCTGCATTCTGGCCTTCGAGCAGATATGTACTATACCAGGCATGCTGTCCACCATTCATCTCTTCCTGTGATCTCCGCGGCTTTCAGCAATGTTTAAGAGTGGTGAGTGGCGAAGTAAGGTAGGAAGGTAGCCATCACGTCACTCCGAAACAACGCCCAACTGAGTATTATAGGTTTAACGAGATAAATAGAAGAATTAATGTGGAATGACATGGCCGTTGTTAGTAGTTTTTTTTTGCTTCGTATATGGCTTTCTTGAATATTTTAAAATTTGCCTTTTTTTGGATGCAGGGGTTGGATCGATGCTAGCAGGTGAATGTTACAACTTTAATTTGGGTGTTAGAATTCTACTGTTATCTTCCCATTCCTTAATAGATTTGCAATATATTATTAATTATCTATACATCAACAATACAGCGGGCTAGGTATCATGTAACCAAGAGATTTGTAATTCAAAGGAGGGTCTGCAAGGTGATGAAGTGGTGATGTCGTGTCGGAGATCATGCCAGCATCTCACCTCTTGCAAAGTTCTCGGATTTTCGGTAAACCAACATCTGTGGAGTAGCCATTATTGGTGTAAAAGGTAGTGTTTCCCAAGGCATCTTCTGCCTGGAGTTTCCGGCAAATTTGGTACGTAATGCTCTTAAAATTTTCACAGAACGACGTACACACAGTGTAGAAGGATGTCTGATCAGATGATTATGATGGATATTGCTATCGCCTGTAGTGGTGATCTTTTCATCCGGTTCCCGGGTAAAGGGGTATTCTTCACATAACAGGTCTTCACTTAAGCGGACAATAAAGCGGAAAAAGGACTCTCGCGAGTGACACCGGAACCGTTTGCTTCAAACCGTCAGAGAAATAGGAAAACCTGCTTCGACATACACCAGGCCCCTTTCAATAAAATTGGATTCACAATGATATTCTGGGTAGAAAGATAACATCGTGACCTGAATAACTACCTCTTGTAGGCGGCCTTTTTTCTGACAGAAAACCGGGCTGCGGAGTCATTGTCGCATAACAATCGCCTTCAGACGACACCCTCCACTCATCTGCTTTCCAGCATTTAAGCCGCAAATTGGACCTCCAAAGTCCATTATCCAGTGGCGTTCTGTAACTGCCACTTACTACTACCCTTCAGCTGTCCAATGTAATTTGGGGTTGGAATTTTACTCGAAAAACATCATTGATCCGGGAGATAAGCCCATCTCGCATACTAGGCTACTAGGCTGCTTGCCGCCAGGTTTGAGGCGACTAAATAAAGCGTCTGGTGCGAAGGAACTGTGAGATGCATTGTCAAACGCGAAACAGCCCTAGTTACATGCACATCTACTAAAAGAGGCCTAGCGAGGATAAGGATACCGGGCGATGATATTACAAGGGTAGCACGTGACCTTCGAATAAGCGAGATCAAAACGTTGGAATGAATCCACACATCCGCCCCGACGCGACGCAACGCCATCATATTTAAGTATTTATTAATGTTCATTAACGATCATCACCGGGATAGGAAGTAAGTCCGGTGGGATATTGGCTTTTTTCAGTCCTTCTAGCCATAAACAACTCCCTGGCAGTGATACAGTATAATAGCTCCATTTTCTTCATGCGGCTGTTACGGCGTGAAAGATCTAGAATGGCGCTGTTCGCCACATAGGCCAACGCAGCAGGCACTGTTTCTCATTTTGAATGGCGCAAGAATACTCAATGTGACTTAACTCACAGTTGGTATTTTGGGTAAAAAAGAATACTACGCAATCTTGTCTCCAACAACTCGACAATCTTGGACTTCGACCAAGCCACGAATTGAAATTAGGCTGCAAAGAAAGTACTCGGTGGGCACAGCAGTCTAAATGAGTTAACCGGAAGAAAAGCAGAGGAAGCAGGTTCTGTTGAGCATGTAGGAGGTGAAGCCTCGCACTCCTTGCGCCAGCACGGATTGGCTGCGGAAGGCACTTACATCGCTCCTTTCTGTAATGGCAATCAATTATCGTAGCTCCGTTTCACCCCAAGTACAACTACCCAACGACCCCTTTGAAAGCCTCATACGTCCTCGTGCCCTTGATATACGGCCCTTGCATTTTCGAAGGTCTTGACAAGGCTTCTACCACTTCTTCGCAATCGGGCACGTGCTGTAAAATATTTCTTTATATGGAAGCTCATAGTGCTGTGGTAGGAATATTTTAGGCCCCTTGCATTGACCACCATGGGAATTTTCGTATTATTACCCTAGTATAACAATATGGATTACTAAGCAGGCAGGATGAATTGCCTGTATCGATTTTGGATTTGCGGCGTCGTATGTAGGGGAATCCAGATCTGAGTGCAGGTGGCCACTAAAATATCATATTATAGCTATAACTGGTTTGTTAAAAAAGGTGCGAAGATCCGCCTTTAATTCCTGGAAGTCTGGAGACTTCATTGGTTCGTTATTGAACATTATATTACATAAAGAATACAGCTTCATTAAAGCGACCATTCCTATTTTGAAAAAACCAGTTGCAATTAATGATGCCTGGTCGAGGCTCCAATATCTGTTAATGATTTTGCCTGCTGGAAACTTTCTTATATTCTCCATAGAAGTTGGTTAGTTGTTACACTCGTAATAGGTGTCATCAATAAAACTGTTTATGCAGAGACCATTAATGGGAACAACTACCCAATTTCGAAAAAATTTCGGGGAAGCTCTGCTATCGGTACAAATAGTAATATGACGCTACTTGCCAGCATTATTCTATTCTCGAAGATCTCACCCTTGAGGAATCCGTCATTGCAAATGCTGCTAAGGTTCCTGCTGGGATTGCTATCACCAATTAACTACTACGCGCTGCGCCGCCATTTCATCATCATCCCACAAGATCCGTGTCCAATCCTCCGGAGTGCCGAGTCAAGGCCACACAATCTAGATGAGGTTTTCTCGTTAGGAATACAGCCTCCAACTTGACCCTACTAAGTGCGTACTGGTTTCGAAGCTCAAAGTTTTGGCAGTTCTTCAATACTTGATTCGTCATAGTACTACTAGTAACCTCTATCGCCATCAACAAACCGATTATAAATGACTGGAGTCATGAAAATTTCCCGGCAAGGCTGCAGGGTGATATCATTCGTCTCAACAAGCCCGATCACCATGAGTGTTACGAACCTAACGACGCCGGGGAACTAACCACGAGGCCGACGACTTCGCGTGGCTCAAAATGGTAGGTTCGAACCTAGCGAAACCCGGAGGAGTGGACCAGGATGCCCTAGAAGGCATCGCAAATGACTCTAGCTGAAGCCTGAAGAACGGCCGATAGATTCAGGAACTACTATTAATATGGACACTATTAATATGGACACCAGGCCCTATGGAGTCGAGCATACGTGCATAGTAATGGCTAGTAACCTCAGAGAAGGAATAATTGCCAGGGTGACAAGTGATGGAAGGCTTGGCAGGACACTTAGTACTAACATGCCGTATGCATCAGGGTATATATCACGTTGCGACAACGGACGTTGAATGCATCTACATTAAGTAATGCATGGGATCATAAATACCACATGTTTATCGGAAAGTAGTGGTCTATCACAAAACAGCGAGACCACTTGTCCGATACTCCGAGTCATTACACCAACGCAGTATATACACCGATCAGAGGGCGCTGGGCTTAAGTATTCCAATTGGTCATCGCCTGCGATGCGCTTCCTCTCCCGTTTTGACCTTCTCCTTACACAGAATATATTTCCGGTCAAACGGAGATTTATTATGCAGCAACAATTTATTGCTCCTAGTAACTGCCATAAAACTCCGTTTCTTAGTGGCTTAGACGTAAGAGGCAATTGATCATAAGAGTTCAACAAAAGAGCCAGGTCGCGTAACGTTGCAACGGCCGGCCGCTGTTACCCCGAAAATCCCATTTAAATAAAATCTCTGCAAGCGTCAGAAATCCGTTCGAAATCCTTTCGGGATAAGGTAGTCGCTCTCAATTGGCGCGATTAATATTTTGTATAAACGCGATCTCCAGGCCCGAGCTCCGCCTCTTTACACGATACAAGGGGCAGCGTTAGTAGCCATCTTCTCTACTTAGTCGAGCTAACTAAGTACCCTCAATGTTCGCTAACACGACGCAAAAATCGTTGTTCCACAACGGCGACAAAACAAGCATTCTGGCTTCTGGCCTTCAGGAGTTCGCCTGTGTATACGCCAATTGCGGACTCTGCCGCTATCGTCAATCCTAGCTGTTCTAGTATAGTATTTAGAAGGCCATTATCAAACTATCCTATTGCAGATAAGGAGATTAACGGCATCGTTGCCATCATAGACATAGAGTTTCGGTACTGGTGGTTTATAAATCCGATCAGGGAACGTACGTCTACCAGCCTCTATGTAGGTGGAGGACTTGAATTATAGAAAGTGGGTAGGACGACCGCAACTCAATAGACGTGTACCGCTTTTGTGGCATCCTTTCTAGTGGCAGAGGTTGGAAGCTAAATATGGAGTATATTTCAGCCTTCTCAATAATAGTAATCAGCACATTCTGGGATACATCTTGGCATGAAATGGTCAGTTGGGATGGTCGAGACTGTTTACCCTGGGAAGGAAGATCCTTGTGAGAGTCTCATTATCAAAGATTCCTACATTGGGAGTCTCAAAAATTTCCCCCACCTAAAAACTTGGCTTTCTCGGGATCACGGAAATTAAACAAGGATGGCATGAAGATCATTCCCACCAGTTCCCAACCAAGTGACTGAGTACAGGTACATACATGAGTAGTTTATGGTTTTTGACTGTGAGCCTGGAGGAAGACATTGATGATCCACCCTAACCCGTTTGATGTCGGCCACATTGAACTGAAAATCCGAAAAGTATGTAACTTCCAGCGTATATGTAGGTAGTAACTATATAGTACATATGGCTTTGAAATATTGCAGTGCTGATCGTAAGCCACTTCTTCCTTCCGTTAACTTGAATTTTAGACCAGCATGGTATACACATCGTGGTACTAGTGGTTCATTACTGTACTATATATTCGTCTAGCATACTAGTTTTTATTTACCAACCATGCTAACTTCATAGAAGCCAGCTGGTGGAAAATTGAGCATCCGTTGCTTTGGAATAGTATGGAGCATGAATGTGCAGTGTGGACATGTATGGAGTACTACAGACATGCCATCAATATCCAGGACAGCGGATGCATATGCCATTCAGTAATTGAAGTCTCTGTCCCTGGCGTAAGCTCGTCCGTGCAAAATGATCCTTCGGAGACTAATTTAAGTAGTTAGTGGATAGAATGGGAAGCGAAGAACTCATGGCCTCTGCAGCGGCAGGAAGCGGTCTGGACAAATCCTCTCTAATTCAACTTACATCTAATGAATACTCAATGATCCCCCACGGTAGTTTGAAGAAGCAACAAAAGCGGCAGGCAGAGAATAATCCGGGATCTTCGTGCGAGGTGTTGCAGAGCACTTCCATGAAGAAGTCGGGGACGTACGGAGTTGGGACCCATGTCAACGGTGACCTCTAGGTTCTAGTGACGGCGCCGACACAAGTCTTCCTCTCGCTTCATTACGTTAGTGGCGCTGTGTGGTGGTAGATATGTGGAAACACAATGAGATAGGCTACGATGGGGTGAGCCAATAAGGGAAGGATACATATGTCTACTAATATGGCATGTATCATGTGCAGAACATGTACAGCAGCACGTATATATGCGATAAGTACTGTACATGTAGAGGTAGTAGGAGTTACTAGTATGTAGTTCTAGCACTATAGTATATACTATAGTGCGACTAATGCACTAGTACTCTAGTGATTTTATGTGCACTATGGTTGCATATCGATCAGGGCTGTGATGTACTACTACTACTAGCGAGAATAGATCTACGTACTAGTACCCGGCTACTACACATGAATATGATGTGCGATATAGGCCAAAGAAGTAGAGTAAGCAATCTTGTGGATGTCTCCAGACTGGTCATTTGGTGGATGAGAATTTCTTGGGGGGTCGTAGGCGTCGGCCGGATTGGGCCACGACGATACTATTTAGTACGGTATTAAGGAGACAATGTCAACGTGTAGCTAGCATATATCATACGACTCTTTATCTCAGATGTATGTGCAGTTTTGATATAATCTTCCATACAAGCTAGAAATAGATGACGTGGGATAAAGATGACTCCAAATGTATGACGAAAGAGGAAAAGCTAGGAAAAGTAATTATAGTTCGAAAAAGAAAGCAAAAAAATGGAAATGAAAAGAAAATGGAAGAACTCATAGCCAACCTCTATATAATATTCTAGTAACTTTTGAATAACGCATTAGGGAAAATCTTATCTACCTATTAAAGCATCTCGCATTATGATAGAATACGGGTTATAGGGCACTGCCGTATTTGTATGTACAGGACAATTATTGAATTGGCTTTATATATTTCGATATCTTTCTAGAAACTATATGCATATACCGACACTGTAGGTAGCACTAATAGTATGCTTTTGGATTAGAGACTTTAATAGTAGGTTAACCTACCCTCGAGCTTATGGCTATGGGCAAACGGACAGATCTGTGTAGTACATATATGGAGTACATTAATATTTAAGGGAGTGTTGGGAATTCTGTAGATTTAAAGCCTCAAGACCTTGGGGTTGCTTAATAGCCTATCATTAAGTTCTCCCTTTGTGTCTCAACAGGCACATTGGGTACTATAATAACACATTGTTGCTTAAGGCCTTGAGGAAACTTAAATTCTCGATCAAGACACCCGATTGGGCGGCATGTCGAAACCCATTTGTAACGGTCCATTTGCGATTCGATAAAGAGCCCAGCTAGGTGAGTCCGATCCTGCACTCCACATGTACATGCTCAATATAGCTTTGACCATCAGCATTTATCACCTAACGGCCCAAGCTATAATACCTAATAATGCATTGATAGCCAGTTAGTCTCCTAAACTTGGGATGGCAGTGAAGCACCCCACACCATTGGTAAGGCAGCTCGGTTCATTCCGACCCATTATCATACGCCAAAGGATAGTATTAAATATAATGGGTATCGTATAGAAGATATGGATACCGTATGTGTCGGAACACTTCATTTCGCATAGCCATTTATGCGAGTGGCAATCAAGGAGGAGGGATTATTGGTGGGATCGAGAATGTGCTAATGTATTGAGAACACATCAATATCGATGCCAGATGCGTACTATGGCAAAGTATTTGATCAGTATTATATTGTGTACAGTTTTTCTTTGCGTTTCTGTGGATTTTTTCCTGCCCGATTGTCTGAGAATTGCGATCATGTCGAATCAGATATTAATCATTTCACTACAGTGCATCCATACATAGTGGAGCAGTAGTATACTAGGTAGAATGCATATAACGTACCGTACTAATGCAAATGTTCGCATCTTTGTGCGATCCACTGAGCCATTGACTTATCTCTTATTCAAAGACCAAAAGGAAATTACTAGTAGGTTTCAACCTGCCGTTGTCCATGTTTTATTATGCTGCATGTTTCGCCATTTTTAACTCTGTTGGGGTGATTGAGTGCAATTTCGAAATCTGTACGGTTAGAGATGGATAGAGTTCCATCATAAGGTATGATTGATAGCCTGTAGCTGCATATATAGATGCATCAACACCTAAGTCTATCAATGACATTAAAGTGCAACGAAGTACCCGGTCAGAAATATTGGGTAATGAGATAGGTACTAGCTCAGTAGTACTAGTAGCTGGCATGTATGTATGTATGTATGTACTGTACATTCCTATAAGGATTTGAGCATATTCGATGAGAGACTCTCGGTATGACCTTCAAATGTCTGTATTTTCTTTTCAACTTTCGGCAAAAAAAAAGTGTGGGAGGAATGTCCCAAGTTTGATGCATCTATATTATATACTTTTTTATCTTATATAACCATGCTCAACGCGGATCAGCTGGCGACTCTGATCCTCGTAATGTGGGGGTAATGTGAATGAGAGATAAGTACCATATACCTAGATCAGTCGTACACTACGGCTAGAACCCTCAAAATTAGGTGGTACTACTCACTTATTCCAACTTGTATGAAGGTACGATGAACACACGTGACGTTCAATAAAATATGTTACTAGTGATTTCATTCACAGTAGAATAACTCCACTAGCACACAGCGTGATGAGGTACTAGTACATGATTCATCTCTCAGCGTCTATCTACTTGACTAATAGTACTAGTAATACTAACTCGTGCCTTCAAGTTCCTTCTCTATACCGCTGAAGGTTTGAATTCGTCAGTGATTGTCATGCCAGTTGGAGTACTTCATGATATCCGGTTCAAGAAGCAACCATTTCCAGCATCGTTATCACTGAGTAGATGCATATTATATATTTTTATTCATGTTTTCCTTCTGTTTGTTAAAGGTGATAACCGGCTCCTGGTATATGTTATAAGTTACATTTACAACGGCTTAGAATTCTAGGCGTTATTGATTATGATAGTCCACAATTCTAATTACCATTCCAAATCTAGTTGGTGCTAAATCGCCCAAGATGTTGCGAAATCATGAATATTAATTACATTACCCCCATCATAGTGATCTATCAATACTCCCATATAGTTTTGTCACCAGGTTCGGATCATGCTCGTTCTATCTTTTCGTTAGCTAGACATCTCTCCAACTGCATTCCTTCTGCGAAGGCCTCCTTCAGTGCTGCTGCGCCCTTAGGTGATGGGGCCACACATGGCCGCCGTGGCGATCCCCCATATCCATAGTATGACTGTAGCCCGCTTTTTACGCCGACGAATCCACTTTGGATGGAGACCCAGTCGGCCCGCGCCACGATCGCCTGCAACTTCTGGGCCTCTAGCACATTCCCATTCTTGTAAAGTTCCATCACTCTCATACACGAGCGAGGGAATAAATTAGCCAAGCCCGAGATTACCCCGTCGCCACCCGCAACCAAGGTCTGCAGCATAAAATCTGCCGATCCACCCAATGTTAGGAAGCCAGGTTTCGCAGAGGCCGCGATTCGTGCAAGCTTGCCAGTGTTGCCGCAAGTGAGTTTAACGCCAACAATGTTAGGGTGTAAGGAAAGAGCTAAGATATCGTCCGAGGAGAGGTCGACTCCATTCGCCGAACCAGGAAAGTTGTAGATCAAGAGGGGGAGAGGGGATGCATCCGCTACGGCACGAAAGTGGTCAAGAAGTGCCGCGTTGCTGACTAGCGATTTGTAATAGCAAGGTGGGAGGACGAGGGCATAGTCACCCGATTCTGCTGCATCTTTGCACAACTGGATGGTCTCACGAGTAGACTGAGCACCGCATCCCACAACGACAGGAAGGGACGAGAATCCGTGAGAGTTGAGAGCACGTCTGGTCACAGCACTGATAAGTTTCCTTTCATCCCGATCCAAGTGAACCGCCTCGCCATTGCTACCCTGAACAACAATGCCATTGATGCCTGTCTTGGCGAGCATTATGGTATGCTTTTCAACTGCGGCCACGTCCACATCTTCATCCGGTCCTTTAAAGAAGGCTACGGTGGGAACGTATAGTCCTGGTCTCAAAGGCCTCCTTGCCATCAGGCCGCTAGATGTTCCATTGACCGAGCCATTGGTTGTACGCTTGTGTGTGCCGTTGATCGCGCTGTAAGCCATACCATTGACAGAGCCATTGCTTATGATAGATGATAAAGCAGGCATGGTTTGGGGCATTCCGGAGAGACCACTCAAGGCTTTAGATGCCCAAGGAAAGAAAGTACGGAAAAAGAAAAGTAAACGACAGAGAAAAATATGAAAGGAGAACGCCAGGGTGACGAATATTTCTCTCGATAACTCTAAATACGTTCAGAGATCCAAATGATCAAGGGGATTGAGATAGGGGGTTCCGATTAAGAGGTTGCTAGTAAGTCATGGAAACCATCACCAGACGTCACTCACTACCTCGCCGTTCCTTGAAAGGTGGATGGGAAAAGCAAGAAATAGCGATAGACCTTGCACCCGCTTATAACATTTGCGAGCTTATGGCTATGAATGTCTTTATCCACTTTACAGGCAGAGGTCGGATTATTATACTTTGTTCTTAGTCGACCTTTCCGAACTATCGGTTGAGGAACATACTAACTAGTAATGCTAAATGCAGCCAAACTGTCTCAGCGGATTGGCGCTTTGATAGATGAAAAAATACCGTGTACTTCCCCCACGTACAAGGAGCCCGCAGACCCCACAGGAAGAGTACTATCGTGGACGGCTAAGAACATGGCGATGAGTGTGATAAAAATGTGACAACGAGGAGGTGGAAAACAGATGATTATGGCGTCTCCACCGCCTGATATCATTATACCATATCAGAACCCCCACGCCGTCTGCCCCACAGCCCGACGGCACCGGTTTGCCGATGGCACAGTCAGTCACTGCAGATAATTGGGACAGCGACAATCTCCACAGCCAGCTGGTCAGGGTGCTTTCTAGAGTCTTGGTCGTCTATCATTCGGGATAAGGGAACGAAGTGCATCAAAGATCAATGCTGGAATCAGTAATCCGTGTTTGATGGACGATTATGCCAAAATGGGGTTACTAACGACTACATGTTATCCAGAAACGTACCCTCTGTACCTGTTAATTCGGAGAGATTGGTCCTAGTTTCTATGGTCAATACGTCAGTCCCAGAGCTGCGGTATCATGTATGATACTTCTGTATCATTATTATTATCAATTAATTAAAAAATTTTTCTTTCGCCGAAGTTAACAAGGAAGAAGAGTACCTGGTGACACGTGAGCCAAGCGGATTATTACTCAGCCCGCCATTTCAGCCCGCTTACTGGATACTGATTCAAATAATAATATAATAAATCATGTCCACATCCAGCGTTATTTTGTGCTATTATGTCAGGAACACATCCTCTTAGTGGTTGTGTCACCATATAATGCTCTATAAAGTATCGAGTACTACGGATAGTACTGACAATACTTGTCGATGAATCCTTCAATTGATAGTTAGTCCTTGACTTTTATTAATCAGTATCGATGTCTCACCGCTATTCGGGCCTTGGCGTAACTGGTTGATGACTCCTCTTCCTTTTTCTGTTATCTCCAGGGGAATAATTTTCCATAGCTATGCAGCAGTTTACACGGAATACCGCACGACTCTCCTTGAATTCATTCCAACCAATGAACGATATCGCACATCCTCCCAATCTGCTCAGTATTGACTATTGGCTACAACGTCAAACGAATGTGAGACTGAACGAGGATGTCAAGTGCAGTGGCAATCTGTTCCTACAGCATCATGTTGTCTTACAGATCGGTGTTAATTTACAAGCAAAGCTCAATCGAATTATACAATAGTATTTCATCCGAATCCTCGGATTTCCTAAGTGCCATCGACAAAGTGTCGAGTATGTTTCTTTCGGTCCTACCATCCTCATCCTCATCCTCTTTCCTTCATCTTCCCCCTTCACATCATTTTTTTGCCTCCGGTACGACATGCCCGATCACATGACGCTTAGTTAGTTCCCGTCCTATCACATGATAGTAGTAGCACTCCGAATCCCACATATGTACGTATAAAATATGACACATCGTATCCCCAAGCCCAGCCAAAACGGCCATAAAATAGAAAATGGTCTACCACTCGCGATCTAATCCAATGTATATCCCACATAGTGTGCTGCAAGCCAGTAATATATACTAGACAATATGTAGCAGTGCATTCTGCATTTGCAAATTGTGTCGTCTAACTGGTAGCTGCAGCTGCCCATAAGGCCATTACTTAAGAGGGTCTCAGTGCCTTTAACTTCAATCTGAATCTGTTCAAAGTGTCACTCTGATGATAACAAATATAGGTATAATATTAGTAATATGACTACCGGTGTTTGGTGCCGCGAATCATACTACTTGATTAGGATAACTTTCATGATCCCAACAGTGAAGCGGAATTACATATTCACTGCTGGCAATTATTGCCGTCTGACTGTAATTGAAGAAACATTGCTTGTTGAGAGCAAGGACTTGTTGATGAAGAGTAGATGCCGCGCGTTCAATAGTCTGTATGGGGGCGTTGTTGCCACTCTTTATCAGCTCATGCCATTGAGATATTAGCTCCACTCTCCTGTCTAACTTAGGACCCGCGTACGGTCGACGTCGTTTCACGATATTAAATGCTTTGCACAAGCTTGTAGACTGATGACCCCTGACCGCTACAATCAGTGTTGGTATGATATGAGAATTGGCTAGGGAGGTGTCTGTACACATTGCACGATTAATGAAGTTGACAAGAAATCAAGACACACCATTGGATGATGCCGTCAGCGCCAACAAAACAGAACCCGGTAACAAGCCTGCTGAAACTGACACAAGTTGAGCGGAGATGTATATGGAGAGGAAATGCTACGACGTGCCATTAAGTTTGACTAGGCCGGCGGTAGGATCTCAAAAGTCGTCTATGTTTACCTATAGACTATCGCGATCGCCAGTCTCCCGCGGGGTACTATTACCTGACAGAGATGCCAATTTTAATTTTGAACCACCGGAAAGTTGTACCCGAGTAGTTTCAAGTAACTACTACACAGTACCACCTCAAAATTCATTAGTAGAAGTATTTGCTAATGAGTTTTGAGGTTGTACTGTGTAGTTTCCTGAAACGACTCGGGTACCACTTTCCGGTAGTTCAAGATTTGGTATCTCTGCTACTTGACGAGCCTACAATAGAATACTTGTAGCTACTATATTAGTGTAGCACATAGGTACTCATAGAATGTAGTCTTTTCACTCCCTGGCAATATACTTAGTGCTAACTACTAATTATAGTATACCTTCTACGGCCAATATTGCAATAGATCCATGTCTCAATCATGAAACGTATTCCCGGTCATGTGCACAGCCCTATGATCTGCACACCCTGCACACAAAGTAGCTTCAACAAATCAAAACTTCGTCAAAGTGAGGCCGATTGACAAGAATGTTGAACGGCCTGAGATTCCAGGAAGTGCCAAATATCGAGGCTACTACCGAAAAATGGAATACCAACAATCCTACTTTCACAAAACTCTAACGCTAAAACAAAGCTCCGCCATGAGATAGACGAGTTATATAGGTGTAAATTTTTGTCGACCCAAGAAAGAGTTCTCATTGATTATATTAATAAACTATCGATTCGGTATTCTGTCTATAGTACAAATAGTCTGAAATTTCGTTTTTGATACCGCTAAAACTCAATTGGGAAATAACTGGCCGAGGCTTCGTCAAACGCTATAGAAACAGGCTTGACTTCAGGTTTTTAGAGATGATGGATCCATGCCGCAAAAGGCAGATAGTCCGTGGACCTATAAATTTTGTTTGGAGCAGGTTTGTACTACGGAATTGCTTTTGGATCATGCTAAGGGATTGATAGATTCAGAAAAAACTAGACCAGTACGAAATCCAAAAAAAAAAAAAACACCTATAATATGGATAAGAAGGGATTTCTCATCGGAGTCCCTCGGCGGCTTAAGAGAGTCAATTCAAGGCAAGCCTTCACCAAGGTTTACTCTGAAACAAATTAAATCATGATGGCAACCAGGAATGGATTACGTCCAAGGGGTCAATCCGCATGGATTGTTTCTAAATTTCCCAACTTTGATCTACCAAGCCCAACCGGGGGCGGTAATGGATACTTAGGTTGAGGAGCTGGATGAAACAGAGCATAAGGCTCACTTTGCTTCCTCCCTCGCTGGTTGGGCAAATAATGATTTGGGGTTTGAGTGGCATACAACGGTATTCGATCGCTATGTTAAGACAGGAGCTCGAGGTAGGATTACCGTATGCTTGCCCTCAATAGGCACAGAAGCCACGTAAACATGCGATTCCTTGATTGGTGCCATGAACACCGAGTCCTTGTCGCAGTGTCCTCCGCACTCAACCCATCGGCTCCAACGGAGGAGTCGGATTCAAGCGCAAATGACGAGTAGGAGGTTAGGCACTACGCGGCTGCTCTTTTTCTTAGAGTAAGCTACGGACATGAAGAAGCCCTAGGGTCTTTAACGAGGACTCGCTGCGACCACCAATTACTAATTGTATCCTGAATGTATCACTATAGGATGAGGATAGTACTAAAGACAATATCAAGATACTAGTGCTCTCCCGAAGCGAGCGCTGAAGTCTAGGACTCGGAAAGAATCCTCAGAAAGTAGGTGGGGATGAGAGATCTATACTAATACTTTGTACATTAATTGATCACCTGATGACTCTATACAACCCCGCAGATACAAGCCTAGCGGCTGTGATCTGTAACAACTACTATCCTCGCTCTAAGATGACTGCATTAACTATGTCTGGATTGCTGGTTTCAAAATGTTCGCTGATATACCATATCCTGTAGCCCAGTAGAAGTATAGTCATTCTGCCTATTACTAGCAAAGTGTCATTCTAAGCCTGTAGGGGGTTAACAACAAGTGTCCCTGGCGGGGTGGTGTCTTGTAGCATCACATATACCTAAACGGATTCCAATCATCTCAGGGACTGTCACGGATCCAAACGGAACCAACCGGTTGTCGTATGGTCTCTTTCTAATCTCCTGGGATAGATGGATTTCTCTTATACTTAGCCAAGCAGTCTTCTCTTCTTCACAGCACAACGAAGTTTGCTATACTCCTTGAAGGTCCATTCCATGATAGGGACCAGGTAGAAGCTGCATTTCTGCGGTGTATGGCTAGGTTGCTCACAGAACGCATAATTTCCTTCCGGTGTTGTCTGGGGACTGCTGTGGCCATTCTCTTGCATATTCCTCATAAATTTTACTTGTCGGTGGCGCTTTTGTTGATGAATTCGACTTTGATCAAAGGCCTCTTCGCAGACTCGTAGGAAATCCGGGCAGATCATTTTCTCGGCGATTTCCTTGGTGAAACTAAACCTCTTACTGCTGACCCAGCTTTCCAATTCCTCACAAAGCTCATAGAGTAACAGTAACCGCACTTGGTACGGCATAATGGACATCTAGACTTGATTGGATAGGTTAACTCGCTGCTTGAGGCTTTCAATAAAAAGTTGGATCGAGTCGAAGTCTTCCTTCTTATCTCCACAGCATCCATCCATGTTGAATGCGCCAAATTATGCCCATGACTCATCACTATCTCTCTCACAAGCTTGATCAGCGTATGAGGCACTTGTAGTTAGAGGCTAGGTTACCACACTGTTACCGAGTTGAAGTAGTAACCAGCTGGCTACACTCAGCGATGGTTTTCACCATAGCTGGCCATTGGGCAGGAGTCTTGGAGTATTGATGTTAATGAGGTTTTCCAGTGCGTTCGTAGTTGAACTGTGACGAACAGCATTTCCTAAGTCACTTTCGGTGCTCAGCGTATTTGGCGTCGTTATTGGCGTCGTAGACGGCAATATAAGGCTAGACATCTTTGAGGTTTCGAGTGATTTATTGGGGGTTTACTTGAGATTGAGGGATTGGGGCTTGGGGCTTGGGGCTTGGGGCTTGGGGCTTGGGGCTTGGGGCTTGGGGCTTGGGGCTTGGGGCTTGGGGCTTTCGTATAGGGCTTGGAGCTTAGTCTGTTTCCCGCTGCGGCAGAATTTGGTACCTCAGAACCAAAAGCCGTGTTAACTGCCGCCCTCACAATATAACCATTGCTCTGGACATGTTGTAGGGCTATGTTAAGTGCCTGTACAACTGCAAGAAAATTCATCAGCTCCAAGTTATGTTCATGGGACTATAAGACCTCACTAATCCTTCGGTCTTTCCATTAAAGAGCTCGCTATCGAACACGATAAATTAATAGACTCAATTTTTGCTTCCTTTGCAGCACTGAGCGTCCAGCCAGTGACAAAACTACCAAGCGCAGTACCATAGCCAACGAAATCCGTCAAAGCGATGGTGCCACCCATGGTGTCTCCTCGGGATGGTCGGCCATAATTTCGCTATCAATCATATAGACAACGATGTACTCTCCAGCGCATGAGTCGTAAACATAGTCGCTGTCGCGATCCCCATGTGAGGTGAGGTCGTTTAAAATCAAATGACCAGGACTATTCCGCTGTGTAACACATCTCGGTAAAGCGATCTGACAAGTACTTGAAGGGCGTCCAGGCCTTAACCTCTGCGGGACAATATAGACCATAGTTTATTTATATCATCAACATTAGGTTCCTGCTGAGGCTGCTGGATAATGCTCGCGTCGGCTGTTATTTGGAATGCACGGTGGTCATTGACTGGGATACTATAGTCTAGCTCCTGTCCATACACATCAGGTCTTTCGCATTAGGGTTTTGGACCATACCCGGTCCTTGCTTACTAGGCTGTTGAAGGTCGTGTTATTTAGGTGTAATGCGCAAGGCCTTTATACGGGCTACACCACTCGACCAAAAGGCCATAGAAATGTTGAGTGTATACTCAACATTACGGCCTAGTCCATTATATAGCTTCGTGCGTTACACTAGGCCCCTTAAGCTGAATCGGGTATGTGTTTGCTCAAATAGACCTGAGCTCATATGTCCTTGTTCCAGAGTTGACAATTAGATAACTATTATTTCGCAGAACGCACCCATTCATGATCTTGTCTATTTACCAGCAATTTTGTCAGTTGGTCAACCTCCAAACTAGTAGCCAAAAACTTAGAATAACATAGAAGGAAACTCCTCATTGCCTGGAAACCCATGTGAAGAACCAGACCTAGACTGAATGCAAAAGGATGGATTGCCCCAGTAGGGCGCTAATACACTAGAATACTAAGAACAAGAGAGAGAAAGGAAAGAGAAAGGGCTTCACCCTAGTGGTGAAGATCTAAAGAACACAGCGGAGTGCCTAACCAGAGGTAGAAGGCGGTGTCAGATGGCAGAATGTGACCCGACAGGCAAGGTTGTCACAACCACAGGCTAAAATCATCACCCAAATTCCTAATTCTCACTCTTGGTGGCCCTTACGATCCTGTGTTTAATTCGCGAGGGCAAGGTACACCATCCCTACAAGCACACACAGACTGGATAATGCAATTGAAGACGGTAGCATAATGGGTCCGCTTGCTGCACAGCAGTATCCAAGTCTCGTTTATTTCCATAGCATTCATAATCCCAACATAATGGGTCCAGGTGATTATATAGCGCTGCTGACCCAGCATCCAGACCAGAATCGATGTATTGAGCCATAATATCGCTCTCTATTTACCGAAATTAGTCATAAGGGTTTTGATATTGGGCAAGTCAAGTAATACAGAAGCATCTGCACAATATCAAAATGCCGGCTGGCCATCTGCAAGCCTGCCATTGCCAACCCAATAGCGGTAAATAAAGTTTTTCACACTTCTTAAAGCTCGTAAGCCCCTCGATTACACTCCGCTTGGCTACCACGTGACTAAATAATACCACACCGAAAACTCTGCAACCGTCCTTTTTCTTCTTCCTTTTCTTAACGGTGATTCCTTTTGTCTTTTGTAAGATTAGCTTAGCAGCAAGTTAATATGTCGTTATTATCGATTATCATTTTCTATTATTATGTAATGTATATATATATCTCTCATCCATACTTAGAAAATTAAGACTTCATCTACTGTATATCGGGTACTGCCTTTCATCACGATAAGATTCTAGTGGGATTGTAACGCGTACCCTCCCCGAGGTTTCTATATAGATGCGGTGTTGCACATACTGACCTTATCGGGATCGGTACTGTGGTCTTGTAAGAGACTTCCAACCAAGTACACTTCCTGCCTTGGGCGTGCGGCGTCCTCGCTTGGGTGGTCACATTACCACACTCATTCTTGTAGACAGTATCCATCTTCTCGAGAAGCCAACAATCAGTCCTTCATCTCTTATAGGGTCATAGCCATATCCTTCGCTTGCCACGCTGTTCTCTGTTCCTCAGGCCTCCTAGGGATCCTTCTTCTCAAAGGTCTCCCACCGTGGTAAGCCCAACCCATTTAGGTATTACAGAGAGACTACCTAGCACCTCTAGATAGAGATATTCCCATAATATAACTACCAATTACCGATATCGTATCGGCGGTCTCATACTTTGCTGATACGATACCGATATTTATCGGCAAGCTTTGAGTTTGCCGATGTCGATTCCGATATAGCTTAAGGATACCGATATTGGTATCGGGAACAACCCTATGTCCTATGCAAAGGATGGTGAGCGAGAACGGACTCCCCGGCATCCCACGAAGGATGATATTGTTAAGTAGAGTGATCGGAGTACTGCATGAAATGATCACGAAGGTCAATGGCTAAAACTTAAATTTAGGGCTAAAGATGGCATTTCTAATACTACAATAGCATTCAGGTTTTCAATGCGGCTCCAAAAATCCTCTAGCGCAATAGACGGAGGATGTAGCATCGTACTCACCATATTTTCGTACTTGACAAGTAGAAATCAATCATTTGTATACAATGCTATCCTGTATTCAAATAATATCATTGTTTGCGGGGGCTCCGAGTCAATCGCTTCCCTTACTTTGTCTAATGCGTAACTCATCGCCTGCTAGCGTGTCTATCTGTATGATTGTCATTGTTCAGCCTTAAATGCTTTCGTTTTTTGGTTTCCTGATAGTTAAAGATACATCCTTCTTTTGTTGTCTTGCCATTTTTTTCACTTCGGTTTGTGTACCTGTAGCATTTGGAGTTGATTCCTTCCAAATCACTTCAGAGTCATCTTTCCTTGTCTTTCTGTGCATATTGAACCATGAGTCCAATTGCTAAACAGGGCTTCGACGCAACTTTGCCCTCTCCGGCTGGCCTGCATTCAGGAGGCGGGTTAAATGGCTAGTCATTGACGACGTTGGCCACTCGGCTTTTCAACCTCGGTTTAGATGAGATGGTTGCTGAAGTATCGCAGCCCGCCCGGACCTGCCAAGCTTCACATGCCTGCGTTTTTGATATCAAGTACGATACACTTAGATCTCAAGGCCAACTTCTTCGGGGAGTACAGTATCGTCAACAGAGCAAACGGATATTGAATACAAAAGCGAAGATTTTGTGGGTTTACCAGCATTGAGCTGATATTTAAGCAAAATGCTATGACAAGCTCTGGGTTTGTAAGCGTTGTCACCTATACGGGGCCTATGGGACACAGCTTTTCGACACGAAATCCACCTCATCATTTTCCACACATCTTATATAGAAAGGTCCATAGCATAGCCGAATCTGGAATGACTAGTAGCTCCGCCCCAAGCAGCCAAGTTGACCTAGTTGATCTCTTACAACGCGGTTTTCTTCACTTTCCATTCTGTGATCTCCAGTACAAGACGGACCTTGTCGATTCCATTATCGAGTGCGATCTCGGCTTTGCTCTTGTTGAGAATGCGCGGTTTCAACGAGTCCTGCTATCCTGAAATCGAGAAAATCGTTCCATCTCCACATAATACAGTTAGAGATTGGGTGCTGAATGTTTTTTGTTTGAGGAACGCGCAGGCCGAGGAAAAGATTTTGCTTGCACGAAGCAAAGTCAATCTTTCTCTACATGTCTGGCGCGCTCTAAACCGTGGTGAATACGTTGCGGTTTATGCTCATTCTTGACTTCACGGCTTTCTAGGTTTTCGGAAGTTACAGGGACTTGCAGGACTAGCTTCCAGAAGCTTGTATGGTTTCATTTGTACCATTTTCCGGGTCCCTTTGCACAAACGACAACTATTCTCACTTAATCTCGCTTAACATAACCATTGGTGCCTGCGTGGTCCACTTCCCACTCTACTAACCCAATTTAACCAACTACGGAGTATACTATACTGCTTTAGGATGCATGTTTACTTTGCTGGTAATACTGTAAGGGGCTGTTCCATCTTGCGTCAGTATTAGCAGCGGGCCGTCAGTATCGAGTAAGTATCAGTTCCCGCTAAACTGACGGGGTGTTCCAGACAACCACACTGACGGTGTCAGTATCGCGTGAGTCTGATAGATACTGCGACCCACCGATTCGCACTGAGGTCTTGGCAGCCAAGCCGCGGGTACTGCGCTTGGGACCCCCACGCCTGCCTATTCGGGTTTGGGAGACCATCAATTATTGCCTTGGTTAGTGTTAGTGTCATAGCGGCGAGGTGCAGCAGAAATATGACTTCGACTGCCAAAAACACACTTTCATGAAGCATTTGGGGAAAAACCGTCATAATGTAGCAACATAATATTCAACCCAGCGGGCCCCAGTCAAGGGACTTGTAAAAGAGGCGGCTGTTGAGCCCCTCCCGTTAAATATGCGTTCAAGTCGGAGGCACACCCAGTGATGGAATTCACAAAGCAGGTATGCGACAGGCTGTGAAGCCGGCACCAACCTAGGAGGGCGGCAGCTGCCACGGCCACCAAACCCAATAGAAGGCCTTCGAAACCAAGCGAGGGAGGTCATGAGGG